>JBBDHG010000430.1:0-214593 GCA_037951165.1 Lophius americanus
GGTTATATTGCGCCACCGATGGTCGGATTGTCCCACCGAGGGTCGGATAGTAAAATGAAGTCTGAATTATCCCACCCATGGTTGGATTGTCCCACCGATGGTCGGATTGTCCCACCGATGGTCGGATTGACCCACCGATGGTTGGATTGTCCCACCGAGGTTCGGATAGTAAAATGAAATCTGAATTATGTCAGCGCTGGTCGGATTGTCCCACCGATGGTAGGATTGTCCCAACCGACGGTCGGATTGTCCCATCGAAGGTCGGATAGTAAAATGAAGTCTGAATTATCCCACCGATGGTAGGGCCGACGGTCGGATTGTCCCACCGAGGGTCGGATAGTAAAATGAAGTCTGAATTATCGCACCCATGGTTGGATTGTCCCACCGATGGTCGGATTGTGCCACCGATGGTCGGATTGACCCACCGACGGTCGGATTGTCCCACCGAGGGTCGGATTGTCCCAACGAGGGTCGGAGAGTAAAATGAAATTGAATGGTCCCATCGATGGTCGGATTGTCCCACCGACGGTTAGATTGCGCCACCGATGGTCGGATTGTCCCACAGAGGGTCGGATAGTAAAATGAAATCTTAATTATCCCAGCGATGGTCGGATTGTCCCAGCGATGGAAGGATTGTCCCATCCGACGGTCGTATTGTCCCAACGAGGGTCGGATTGTCCCACCGAGGTTCGGATAGTAAAATGAAATCTGAATTATAACAGAGATGGTCGGATTGTCCCACCGATGGTAGGATTGTCCCAACCGACGGTTGGATTGTCCCACCGAGGGTCGGATAGTAAAATGAAGCCTGAATTATCCCAACGATGGTTGGATTGTCCCACCGATGGGTGGATTGTCCCACCGATGGTCGTATAGTAAAATTAATCTAAATTATCCCACCGATGGTCGGATTGTCCCAGCTATGATCGGATTGTCCCACCGACGGTGGGATAGTAAAATTAAGTCTGAAGTAAAATTAAGTCTGAATTATCCCACCGATGGTTAGATTGTGCCAACGATGGTCGGATTGTCCCACTCAGGGTCGGATTGTCCCACCGATGGTTGGATTGTCCCACCAATGGTCGGATTGTCACACCAAGGGTTGGATAGTAAAATGAAGTCTGAATTATCCCACCGATGGTTGGATTGTCACACTGAGGGTCGGATAGTAAAATGAAGTCTGAATTATCCGACCAATGGATGGATTGTCCCACCGAGGGTCGGATAGTAAAATGAAGTCCTAATTATTCCACTGATGGTTGGATTGTCCCACCAATGGTTAGATTGTCCCACTGATGGTCGGATTGTCCCACGAGGGTCGGATATTAAAATGAAATCTAAATTATCCCACCGGTGGTCGGATTGTCCCACCGATGGTCGGATAGTAAAATGAAATCTGAATGATCCCATCGATGGTCGGATTGTCCCACCGACGGTTAGATTGCGCCACCGATGGTCGGATTGTCCCACCGAGGGTCGGATACTAAAATGAAATCTGAATGATCCCATCGACGGTCGGATTGTCCCACCGAGGGTCGGATAGTAAAATGAAGCCTGAATTATCCCACCGATGGTACGCTTATCCCAACCGACGGTCGGATTGTCCCACCGAGGGTCGGATAGTCAAATGAAATCTGAATGATCCCATCGACGGTCGGATTGTCCCACCGAGGGTCGGATAGTAAAATGAAGCCTGAATTATCCCACCGATGGTAGGCTTATCCCAACCGACGGTCGGATTGTCCAACCGAGGGTCGGATAGTAAAATGAAGTCTGAATTATCCCACCCATGGTTGGATTGTCCCACCGATGGTCGGATTGTCCCACCGATGGTCGGATTGACCCACCGATGGTCGGATTGTCCCACCGAGGGTCGGATAGTAAAATGAAGTCTGAATTATCCCACCCATGGTTGGATTGTCCCACCGATGGTCGGATTGTCCCACCGACGGTCGGATTGACCCACCGATGGTTGGATTGTCCCACCGAGGTTCGGATAGTAAAATTAATCTGAATTATCCCACCGATGGTCGGATTGTCCCACCGAAGGTAGGATTCTCCCAGCTATGATCGGATTGTCCCACCGACGGTGGGATAGTAAAATTAAGTCTGAAGTGAAAATTAAGTCTGAATTATCCCACCGATGGTTAGATTGTGCCAACGATGGTCGGATTGTCCCACTGAGGGTCGGATAATAAAATGAAGCCTGAATTATCCCAACGATGGTTGGATTGTCCCACCGATGGTTGGATAGTAAAATGAAATCTGAATGATCCCATCGATGGTCGGATTGTCCCACCGACGGTTAGATTGCGCCAACGATGGTCGGATTGTCCCAGAGAGGGTCGGATAGTAAAATGAAGTCTGAAATATCCCACCCATGGTTGGATTGTCCCACCGATGGTTGGATTTTCCCACCGATGGTCGGATTGACCCACCGATGGTCGGATTGTCCCTCCGAGGTTCGGATAGTAAAATGAAATCTGAATTAACCCAGCGATGGTCGGATTGTCCTACTGGTGGTAGGATTGTCCCAAACGATGGTCGGATTGTCCGACCGAGGGTCGGATAGTAAAATGAAATCTGAATGATCCCATCGATGGTCGGATTGTCCCACCGACGGTTAGATTGCGCCACCGATGGTCGGATTGTCCCACCGAGGGTCGGATAGTAAAATGAAGTCTGAATTATCCCACCCATGGTTGGATTGTCCCACCGATGGTCGGATTGTCCCACCGACGGTCGGATTGACCCACCGACGGTCGGATTGTCCCATCGAGGGTCGGATTGTCCCACCGAGGTTCGGATAGTAAAATGAAATCTGAATTATAACAGAGATGGTCGGATTGTCCCACCGATGGTAGGATTGTCTTAACCGATGGTCGGATTGTGCCACCGAGGGTCGGATAGTAAAATGAAGCCTGAATTATCCCAACGATGGTTGGATTGTCCCACCGATGGTTGGATTGTCCCACCAATGGTCGGATAGTAAAATTAATCTGAATTATCCCACCGATGGTCGGATTGTCCCACCGATGGTAGGATTGTCCCAGCTATGATCGGATTGTCCCACCGACGGTGGGATAGTAAAATTATGTCTGAAGTAAAATTAAGTCTGAATTATCCCACCGATGGTTAGATTGTGCCAACGATGGTCGGATTGTCCCACTGAGGGTCGGATAATAAAATGAAGCCTGAATTATCCCAACGATGGTTGGATTGTCCCACCGATGGTTGGATTGTCCCACCGATGGTCGGATAGTAAAATTAATCTGAATTATCCCACCGATAGTCGGATTGTCCCAGCTATGGTCGGATTGTCCCACCGACGGTGGGATAGTAAAATTAAGTCTGAAGTAAAATTAAGTCTGAATTATCCCACCGATGGTTAGATTGTGTCAACGATTGTCGGATTGTCCCACTGAGGGTCGGATTGTCCCACCGATGGTTGGATTGTCCCACCAATGGTCGGATTGTCCCACCAAGGGTTGGATAGTAAAATGAAGTCTGAATTATCCCACCGATGGTCGGATCGTCCCACTGAGGGTCGGATAATAAAATGAAGCCTGAATTATCCCAACGATGGTTGGATTGTCCCACCGATGGTTGGATTGTCCCACCGATGGTCGGATAGTAAAATTAATCTGAATTATCCCACCGATAGTCGGATTGTCCCAGCTATGGTCGGATTGTCCCACCGACGGTGGGATAGTAAAATTAAGTCTGAAGTAAAATTAAGTCTGAATTATCCCACCGATGGTTAGATTGTGTCAACGATTGTCGGATTGTCCCACTGAGGGTCGGATTGTCCCACCGATGGTGGGATTGTCCCACCGATGGTCGGATTGTCCCACCGAGGGTCGGATAGTAAAATGAAGTCTGAATTATCCCACCCATGGTTGGATTGTCCCACCGATGGTCGGATTGACCCACAGACGGTCGGATTGTCCCTCCGAGGTTCGGATAGTAAAATGAAATCTGAATTATCCCAGCGATGGTCGGATTGTCCTATTGATGGTAGGATTGTCCCAACCGACGGTCGGATTGTCCCACCGAGGGTCGGATAGTTAAATGAAATCTGACTGATCCCATCGATGGTCGGATTGTCCCACCGACGGTTAGATTGCGCCACCGATGGTCGGAATGTCCCACCGAGGGTCGGATAGTAAAATGAAGTCTGAATTATCCCACCCATGGTTGGATTGTCCCACCGATGGTCGGATTGTCCAACCGATGGTCGGATTGACCCACCGACGGTCGGATTGTCCCACCGAGGGTTGGATTGTCCCACCGAGGTTCGGATAGTAAAATGAAGTCTGAATTAAAACAGAGATGGTCGGATTGTCCCAACGATGGTAGGATTGTCCCAACCGACGGTCGGATTGTCCCACCGACGGTCGGATAGTAAAATGAAGCCTGAATTATCCCAACGATGGTTGGATTGTCCCACCGATGGTTGGATTGTCCCACCGATGGTTGGATTGTCCCACCGATGGTCGGATAGTAAAATTAATCTGAATTATCCCACCGATGGTCGGATTGTCCCACCGATGGTCGGATTGTCCCACCGAGGGTCGGATAGTAAAATGAAGTCTGAATTAACCCACCCATGGTTGGATTGTCCCACCGATGGTCGGATTGTCCCACCGACGGTCGGATTGACCCACCGACGGTCGGATTGTCCCATCGAGGGTCGGATTGTCCCACCGAGGTTCGGATAGTAAAATGAAATCTGAATTATAACAGAGATGGTCGGATTGTCCCACCGATGGTAGGATTGTCCCAACCGATGGTCGGATTGTGCCACCGAGGGTCGGATAGTAAAATGAAGCCTGAATTATCCCAACGATGGTTGGATTGTCCCACCGATGGTTGGATTGTCCCACCGATGGTCGGATAGTAAAATTAATCTGAATTATCCCACCGATGGTCGGATTGTCCCACCGATGGTAGGATTGTCCCAGCTATGATCGGATTGTCCCACCGACGGTGGGATAGTAAAATTAAGTCTGAAGTAAAATTAAGTCTGAATTATCCCACAGATGGTCGGATTGTCCCACCGAAGGTAGGATTCTCCCAGCTATGATCGGATTGTCCCACCGACGGTGGGATAGTAAAATTAAGTCTGAAGTGAAAATTAAGTCTGAATTATCCCACCGATGGTTAGATTGTGCCAACGATGGTCGGATTGTCCCACTGAGGGTCGGATAATAAAATGAAGCCTGAATTATCCCAACGATGGTTGGATTGTCCCACCGATGGTTGGATAGTAAAATGAAATCTGAATGATCCCATCGATGGTCGGATTGTCCCACCGACGGTTAGATTGCGCCAACGATGGTCGGATTGTCCCAGAGAGGGTCGGATAGTAAAATGAAGTCTGAAATATCCCACCCATGGTTGGATTGTCCCACCGATGGTTGGATTTTCCCACCGATGGTCGGATTGACCCACCGATGGTCGGATTGTCCCTCCGAGGTTCGGATAGTAAAATGAAATCTGAATTAACCCAGCGATGGTCGGATTGTCCTACTGGTGGTAGGATTGTCCCAAACGATGGTCGGATTGTCCGACCGAGGGTCGGATAGTAAAATGAAATCTGAATGATCCCATCGATGGTCGGATTGTCCCACCGACGGTTAGATTGCGCCACCGATGGTCGGATTGTCCCACCGAGGGTCGGATAGTAAAATGAAGTCTGAATTATCCCACCCATGGTTGGATTGTCCCACCGATGGTCGGATTGTCCCACCGACGGTCGGATTGACCCACCGACGGTCGGATTGTCCCATCGAGGGTCGGATTGTCCCACCGAGGTTCGGATAGTAAAATGAAATCTGAATTATAACAGAGATGGTCGGATTGTCCCACCGATGGTAGGATTGTCTTAACCGATGGTCGGATTGTGCCACCGAGGGTCGGATAGTAAAATGAAGCCTGAATTATCCCAACGATGGTTGGATTGTCCCACCGATGGTTGGATTGTCCCACCAATGGTCGGATAGTAAAATTAATCTGAATTATCCCACCGATGGTCGGATTGTCCCACCGATGGTAGGATTGTCCCAGCTATGATCGGATTGTCCCACCGACGGTGGGATAGTAAAATTATGTCTGAAGTAAAATTAAGTCTGAATTATCCCACCGATGGTTAGATTGTGCCAACGATGGTCGGATTGTCCCACTGAGGGTCGGATAATAAAATGAAGCCTGAATTATCCCAACGATGGTTGGATTGTCCCACCGATGGTTGGATTGTCCCACCGATGGTCGGATAGTAAAATTAATCTGAATTATCCCACCGATAGTCGGATTGTCCCAGCTATGGTCGGATTGTCCCACCGACGGTGGGATAGTAAAATTAAGTCTGAAGTAAAATTAAGTCTGAATTATCCCACCGATGGTTAGATTGTGTCAACGATTGTCGGATTGTCCCACTGAGGGTCGGATTGTCCCACCGATGGTTGGATTGTCCCACCAATGGTCGGATTGTCCCACCAAGGGTTGGATAGTAAAATGAAGTCTGAATTATCCCACCGATGGTCGGATCGTCCCACTGAGGGTCGGATAATAAAATGAAGCCTGAATTATCCCAACGATGGTTGGATTGTCCCACCGATGGTTGGATTGTCCCACCGATGGTCGGATAGTAAAATTAATCTGAATTATCCCACCGATAGTCGGATTGTCCCAGCTATGGTCGGATTGTCCCACCGACGGTGGGATAGTAAAATTAAGTCTGAAGTAAAATTAAGTCTGAATTATCCCACCGATGGTTAGATTGTGTCAACGATTGTCGGATTGTCCCACTGAGGGTCGGATTGTCCCACCGATGGTGGGATTGTCCCACCGATGGTCGGATTGTCCCACCGAGGGTCGGATAGTAAAATGAAGTCTGAATTATCCCACCCATGGTTGGATTGTCCCACCGATGGTCGGATTGACCCACAGACGGTCGGATTGTCCCTCCGAGGTTCGGATAGTAAAATGAAATCTGAATTATCCCAGCGATGGTCGGATTGTCCTATTGATGGTAGGATTGTCCCAACCGACGGTCGGATTGTCCCACCGAGGGTCGGATAGTTAAATGAAATCTGACTGATCCCATCGATGGTCGGATTGTCCCACCGACGGTTAGATTGCGCCACCGATGGTCGGAATGTCCCACCGAGGGTCGGATAGTAAAATGAAGTCTGAATTATCCCACCCATGGTTGGATTGTCCCACCGATGGTCGGATTGTCCAACCGATGGTCGGATTGACCCACCGACGGTCGGATTGTCCCACCGAGGGTTGGATTGTCCCACCGAGGTTCGGATAGTAAAATGAAGTCTGAATTAAAACAGAGATGGTCGGATTGTCCCAACGATGGTAGGATTGTCCCAACCGACGGTCGGATTGTCCCACCGACGGTCGGATAGTAAAATGAAGCCTGAATTATCCCAACGATGGTTGGATTGTCCCACCGATGGTTGGATTGTCCCACCGATGGTTGGATTGTCCCACCGATGGTCGGATAGTAAAATTAATCTGAATTATCCCACCGATGGTCGGATTGTCCCACCGATGGTCGGATTGTCCCACCGAGGGTCGGATAGTAAAATGAAGTCTGAATTAACCCACCCATGGTTGGAT
This sequence comes from Lophius americanus, assembly GCA_037951165.1. Lineage (NCBI taxonomy): Eukaryota > Metazoa > Chordata > Actinopteri > Lophiiformes > Lophiidae > Lophius > Lophius americanus. The sequence continues at coordinate 7,636 of JBBDHG010000430.1, forward strand.
TGTCCCACCGATGGTCGGATTGTCCCACCGACGGTCGGATTGACCCACCGACGGTCGGATTGTCCCATCGAGGGTCGGATTGTCCCACCGAGGTTCGGATAGTAAAATGAAATCTGAATTATAACAGAGATGGTCGGATTGTCCCACCGATGGTAGGATTGTCCCAACCGATGGTCGGATTGTGCCACCGAGGGTCGGATAGTAAAATGAAGCCTGAATTATCCCAACGATGGTTGGATTGTCCCACCGATGGTTGGATTGTCCCACCGATGGTCGGATAGTAAAATTAATCTGAATTATCCCACCGATGGTCGGATTGTCCCACCGATGGTAGGATTGTCCCAGCTATGATCGGATTGTCCCACCGACGGTGGGATAGTAAAATTAAGTCTGAAGTAAAATTAAGTCTGAATTATCCCACAGATGGTTAGATTGTGTCAACGATTGTCGGATTGTCCCACTGAGGGTCGGATTGTCCCACAGATGGTTGGATTGTCCCACCAATGGTCGGATTGTCCCACCAAGGGTTGGATAGTAAAATGAAGTCTGAATTATCCCACCGATGGTCGGATTGTCCCACCGATGGTCGGATTGTCCCACCGATGGTCGGATTGACCCACAGACGGTCGGATTGTCCCTCCGAGGTTCGGATAGTAAAATGAAATCTGAATTATCCCAGCGATGGTCGGATTGTCCTATTGATGGTAGGATTGTCCCAACCGACGGTCGGATTGTCCCACCGAGGGTCGGATAGTTAAATGAAATCTGACTGATCCCATCGATGGTCGGATTGTCCCACCGACGGTTAGATTGCGCCACCGATGGTCGGAATGTCCCACCGAGGGTCGGATAGTAAAATGAAGTCTGAATTATCCCACCCATGGTTGGATTGTCCCACCGATGGTCGGATTGTCCAACCGATGGTCGGATTGACCCACCGACGGTCGGATTGTCCCACCGAGGGTTGGATTGTCCCACCGAGGTTCGGATAGTAAAATGAAGTCTGAATTAAAACAGAGATGGTCGGATTGTCCCAACGATGGTAGGATTGTCCCAACCGACGGTCGGATTGTCCCACCGACGGTCGGATAGTAAAATGAAGCCTGAATTATCCCAACGATGGTTGGATTGTCCCACCGATGGTTGGATTGTCCCACCGATGGTTGGATTGTCCCACCGATGGTCGGATAGTAAAATTAATCTGAATTATCCCACCGATGGTCGGATTGTCCCACCGATGGTCGGATTGTCCCACCGAGGGTCGGATAGTAAAATGAAGTCTGAATTAACCCACCCATGGTTGGATTGTCCCACCGATGGTCGGATTGTCCCACCGACGGTCGGATTGACCCACCGACGGTCGGATTGTCCCATCGAGGGTCGGATTGTCCCACCGAGGTTCGGATAGTAAAATGAAATCTGAATTATAACAGAGATGGTCGGATTGTCCCACCGATGGTAGGATTGTCCCAACCGATGGTCGGATTGTGCCACCGAGGGTCGGATAGTAAAATGAAGCCTGAATTATCCCAACGATGGTTGGATTGTCCCACCGATGGTTGGATTGTCCCACCGATGGTCGGATAGTAAAATTAATCTGAATTATCCCACCGATGGTCGGATTGTCCCACCGATGGTAGGATTGTCCCAGCTATGATCGGATTGTCCCACCGACGGTGGGATAGTAAAATTAAGTCTGAAGTAAAATTAAGTCTGAATTATCCCACAGATGGTTAGATTGTGTCAACGATTGTCGGATTGTCCCACTGAGGGTCGGATTGTCCCACAGATGGTTGGATTGTCCCACCAATGGTCGGATTGTCCCACCAAGGGTTGGATAGTAAAATGAAGTCTGAATTATCCCACCGATGGTCGGATTGTCCCACCGATGGTCGGATTGTCCCACCGATGGTCGGATTGACCCACAGACGGTCGGATTGTCCCTCCGAGGTTCGGATAGTAAAATGAAATCTGAATTATCCCAGCGATGGTCGGATTGTCCTATTGATGGTAGGATTGTCCCAACCGACGGTCGGATTGTCCCACCGAGGGTCGGATAGTTAAATGAAATCTGACTGATCCCATCGATGGTCGGATTGTCCCACCGACGGTTAGATTGCGCCACCGATGGTCGGAATGTCCCACCGAGGGTCGGATAGTAAAATGAAGTCTGAATTATCCCACCCATGGTTGGATTGTCCCACCGATGGTCGGATTGTCCAACCGATGGTCGGATTGACCCACCGACGGTCGGATTGTCCCACCGAGGGTTGGATTGTCCCACCGAGGTTCGGATAGTAAAATGAAGTCTGAATTAAAACAGAGATGGTCGGATTGTCCCAACGATGGTAGGATTGTCCCAACCGACGGTCGGATTGTCCCACCGACGGTCGGATAGTAAAATGAAGCCTGAATTATCCCAACGATGGTTGGATTGTCCCACCGATGGTTGGATTGTCCCACCGATGGTTGGATTGTCCCACCGATGGTCGGATAGTAAAATTAATCTGAATTATCCCACCGATGGTCGGATTGTCCCACCGATGGTCGGATTGTCCCACCGAGGGTCGGATAGTAAAATGAAGTCTGAATTAACCCACCCATGGTTGGATTGTCCCACCGATGGTCGGATTGTCCCACCGACGGTCGGATTGACACACCGACGGTCGGATTGTCCCATCGAGGGTCGGATTGTCCCACCGAGGTTCGGATAGTAAAATGAAATCTGAATTATAACAGAGATGGTCGGATTGTCCCACCGATGGTAGGATTGTCCCAACCGATGGTCGGATTGTGCCACCGAGGGTCGGATAGTAAAATGAAGCCTGAATTATCCCAACGATGGTTGGATTGTCCCACCGATGGTTGGATTGTCCCACCGATGGTCGGATAGTAAAATTAATCTGAATTATCCCACCGATGGTCGGATTGTCCCACCGATGGTAGGATTGTCCCAGCTATGATCGGATTGTCCCACCGATGGTAGGATTGTCCCAGCTATGATCGGATTGTCCCACCGACGGTGGGATAGTAAAATTATGTCTGAAGTAAAATTAAGTCTGAATTATCCCACCGATGGTTAGATTGTGCCAACGATGGTCGGATTGTCCCACTGAGGGTCTGATAATAAAATGAAGCCTGAATTATCCCAACGATGCTTGGATTGTCCCACCGATGGTTGGATTGTCCCACCGATGGTCGGATAGTAAAATTAATCTGAATTATCCCACCGATGGTCGGATTGTCCCAGCTATGATCGGATTGTCCCACCGACGGTGGGATAGTAAAATTAAGTCTGAAGTAAAATTAAGTCTGAATTATCCCACAGATGGTTAGATTGTGTCAACGATTGTCGGATTGTCCCACTGAGGGTCGGATTGTCCCACAGATGGTTGGATTGTCCCACCAATGGTCGGATTGTCCCACCAAGGGTTGGATAGTAAAATGAAGTCTGAATTATCCCACCGATGGTCGGATTGTCCCACCGAGGGTCGGATAGTAAAATGAAGTCTGAATTATCCCACCCATGGTTGGATTGTCCCACCGATGGTCGGATTGTCCCACCGATGGTCGGATTGACCCACCGATGGTCGGATTGTCCCTCCGAGGTTCGGATAGTAAAATGAAATCTGAATTATCCCAGCGATGGTCGGATTGTCCTACTGATGGTAGGATTGTCCCAACCGACGGTCAGATTGTCCCACCGAGGGTCGGATAGTTAAATGAAATCTGACTGATCCCATCGATGGTCGGATTGTCCCACCGACGGTTAGATTGCGCCACCGAGGGTCGGAATGTCCCACCGAGGGTCGGATAGTAAAATGAAGTCTGAATTATCCCACCCATGGTTGGATTGTCCCACCGATGGTCGGATTGTCCAACCGATGGTCGGATTGACCCACCGACGGTCGGATTGTCCCACCGAGGGTTGGATTGTCCCACCGAGGTTCGGATAGTAAAATGAAGTCTGAATTATAACAGAGATGGTCGGATTGTCCCAACGATGGTAGGATTGTCCCAACCGACGGTCGGATTGTCCCACCGACGGTCGGATAGTAAAATGAAGCCTGAATTATCCCAACGATGGTTGGATTGTCCCACCGATGGTTGGATTGTCCCACCGATGGTTGGATTGTCCCACCGATGGTCGGATACTAAAATTAATCTGAATTATCCCACCGATGGTCGGATTGTCCCACCGATGTTTGGATTGTCCCACCGATGGTCGGATAGTAAAATAAAATCTGAATGATCCCATGAATGGTTGGATTGTCCCACCAATGGTTAGATTGTCCCACTGATGGTCGGATTGTCCCACAGAGGGTCGGATAGTAAAATGAAGTCTGAATTATCCCACCCATGGTCGGATTGTCCCACCGATGGTCAGATAGTAAAATGAAATCTGAATGATCCCATCGATGGTCGGATTGTCCCACCGACGGTGAGATTGCGCCACCGATGGTCGGATTGTCCCACAGCGGGTCGAATAGTAAAATGAAAGCTGAATTATCCCAGCGATGGTCGGATTGTCCCATCGATGGTAGCATTGTCCCAACCGACGGTCGGATTGTCCCAACGAGGGTCGGATAGTAAAATTAAATCTGAATGATCCCATCGATGGTCGGATTGTCCCACCGACGGTTAGATTGCGCCAGCGATGGTCGGATTGTCCCACAGAGGGTCGGATAGTAAAATGAAATCTTAATTATCCCAGCGATGGTCGGATTGTCCCACCGATGGTAGGATTGTCCCATCCGACGGTCGGATTGTCCCAACGAGGGTCGGATTGTCCCACCGAGGTTCGGATAGTAAAATGAAATCTTAATTATAACAGAGATGGTCGGATTGTCCCACCGATGGTAGGATTGTCCCATCGAGGGTCGGATAGTAAAATGAAGCCTGAATTATCCCAACGATGGTTGGATTGTCCCACCGATGGTTGGATTGTCCCACCGATGGTCGGATAGTAAAATTAATCTGAATTATCCCACCGATGGTCGGATTGTCCCAGCTATGGTCGGATTGTTCCACCGACGGTGGGATAGTAAAATTAATTCTGAAGTAAAATTAAGTCTGAATTATCCCACCGATGGTTAGATTGTGTCAACGATTGTCGGATTGTCCCACTGAGGGTCGGATTGTCCCACCGATGGTTGGATTGTCCCACCAATGGTCGGATTGTCCCACCAAGGGTTGGATAGTAAAATGAAGTCTGAATTATCCAACCGATGGTCGGATTGTCCCACAGAGGGTCGGATAGTAAAATGAAGTCTGAATTATCCCACCCATGGTCGGATTGTCCCACCGATGGTCAGATAGTAAAATTAAATCTGAATGATCCCATCGATGGTCGGATTGTCCCACCGACGGTTAGATTGCGCCACCGATGGTCGGATTGTCCCACAGAGGGTCGGATAGTAAAATGAAAGCTGAATTATCCCAGCGATGGTCGGATTGTCCCAACGATGGTAGCATTGTCCCAACCGACGGTCGGATTGTCCCAACGAGGGTCGGATAGTAAAATGAAATCTGAATGATCCCATCGATGGTCGGATTGTCCCACCGACGAATAGATTGCGCCAGCGATGGTCGGATTGTCCCACAGAGGGTCGGATAGTAAAATGAAATCTGAATTATCCCAGCGATGGTCGGATTGTCCCACCGATGGTAGGATTGTCCCATCCGATGGTCGGATTGTCCCAACGAGGGTCGGATTGTCCCACCGAGGTTCGGATAGTAAAATGAAATCTGAATTATAACAGAGATGGTCGGATTGTCCCACCGATGGTAGGATTGTCCCACCGAGGGTCGGATAGTAAAATGAAGCCTGAATTATCCCAACGATGGTTGGATTGTCCCACCGATGGTTGGATTGTCCCACCGATGGTCGGATAGTAAAATTAATCTGAATTATCCCACCGATGGTGGGATTGTCCCAGCTATGGTCGGATTGTCCCACCGACGGTGGGATAGTAAAATTAAGTCTGAAGTAAAATTAAGTCTGAATTATCCCACCGATGGTTAGATTGTGTCAACGATTGTCGGATTGTCCCACTGAGGGTCGGATTGTCCCACCGATGGTTGGATTGTCCCACCAATGGTCAGATTGTCCCACCAAGGGTTGGATAGTAAAATGAAGTCTGAATTATCCCACCGATGGTTGGATTGTCACACTGAGGGTCGGATAGTAAAATGAAGTCTGAATTATCCGACCAATGGATGGATTGTCCCACCGAGGGTCGGATAGTAAAATGAAGTCCTAATTATTCCACTGATGGTTGGATTGTCCCACCAATGGTTAGATTGTCCCACTGATGGTCGGATTGTCCCACCGAGGGTCGGATATTAAAATGAAATCTGAATTATCCCACCGGTGGTCGGATTGTCCCACCGATGGTCGGATAGTAAAATGAAATCTGAATTATCCCACCCATGGTCGGTTGTCCCACCGATGGTCAGATAGTAAAATGAAATCTGAATGATCCCATCGATGGTCGGATTGTCCCACCGACGGTTAGATTGCGCCACCGATGGTCGGATTGTCCCACAGAGGGTCGGATAGTAAAATGAAAGCTGAATTATCCCACCGATGGTCGGATTGTCCCATCGATGGTAGCATTGTCCCAACCGACGGTCGGATTGTCCCAACGAGGGTCGGATTGTCCCACCGATGGTTGGATTGTCCCACCAATGGTCGGATTGTCCCACCAAGGGTTGGATAGTAAAATGAAGTCTGAATTATCCTACCGATGGTTGGATTGTCACACTGAGGGTCGGATAGTAAAATGAAGTCTGAATTATCCCATCGATGGTCGGATTGTCCCACCGATGGTTAGATTGCGCCAACGATGGTCGGATTGTCCCAGAGAGGGTCGGATAGTAAAATGAAGTCTGAATTATTCCACCCATGGTTGGATTGTCCCACCGATGGTCGGATTTTCCCACCGATGGTCGGATTGACCCACCGATGGTTGGATTGTCCCACCGAGGTTCGGATAGTAAAATGAAATCTGAATTATGTCAGCGCTGGTCGGATTGTCCCACCGATGGTAGGATTGTCCCAACCGACGGTCGGATTGTCCCATCGAGGGTCGGATAGTAAAATGAAGTCTGAATTATCCCAACGATGGTAGGCTTATCCCAACCGACGGTCGGATTGTCCCACCGAGGGTCGGATAGTAAAATGAAGTCTGAATTATCGCACCCATGGTTGGATTGTCCCACCGATGGTCTGATTGTCCCACCGATGGTCGGATTGACCCACCGATGGTCGGATTGACCCATCGACGGTCGGATTGTCCCACCGAGGGTCGGATTGTCCCACCGAGGTTCGGATAGTAAAATGAAATCTGAATTATAACAGAGATGGTCGGATTGTCCCACCGATGGTAGGATTGTCCCAACCGACGGTCGGATTGTCCCAACGAGGGTCGGATAGTAAAATGAAATTGAATGGTCCCATCGATGGTCGGATTGTCCCACCGACGGTTAGACTGCGCCACCGATGGTCGGATTGTCCCACAGAGGGTAGGATAGTACAATGAAATCTTAATTATCCCAGCGATGGTCGGATTGTCCCACCGATGGTAGGATTGTCCCATCCGACGGTCGTATTGTTCCAACGAGGGTCGGATTGTCCCACCGAGGGTCGGATAGTAAAATGAAATCTGAATGATCCCATCGACGGTCGGATTGTCCCACCGAGGGTCGGATAGTAAAATGAAGCCTGAATTATCCCACCGATGGTAGGCTTATCCCAACCGACGGTCGGATTGTCCCACCGAGGGTCGGATAGTCAAATGAAATCTGAATGATCCCATCGACGGTCGGATTGTCCCACCGAGGATCGGATAGTAAAATGAAGCCTGAATTATCCCACCGATGGTAGGCTTATCCCAACCGACGGTCGGATTGTCCCACCGAGGGTCGGATAGTAAAATGAAGTCTGAATTATCCCACCCATGGTTGGATTGTCCCACCGATGGTCGGATTGTCCCACCGATGGTCGGATTGACCCACCGACGGCCGGATTGTCCCACCGAGGGTCGGATAGTAAAATTAAATCTGAATGATCACATCGATGGTCGGATTGTCCCACCGACGGTTATATTGCGCCACCGATGGTCGGATTGTCCCACCGAGGGTCGGATAGTAAAATGAAGTCTGAATTATCCCACCCATGGTTGGATTGTCCCACCGATGGTCGGATTGTCCCACCGACGGTCGGATTGACCCACCGATGGTTGGATTGTCCCACCGAGGTTCGGATAGTAAAATGAAATCTGAATTATGTCAGCGCTGGTCGGATTGTCCCACCGATGGTAGGATTGTCCCAACCGACGGTCGGATTGTCCCATCGAGGGTCGGATAGTAAAATGAAGTCTGAATTATCCCAACGATGGTAGGCTTATCCCAACCGACGGTCGGATTGTCCCACCGAGGGTCGGATAGTAAAATGAAGTCTGAATTATCGCACCCATGGTTGGATTGTCCCACCGATGGTCTGATTGTCCCACCGATGGTCGGATTGACCCACCGATGGTCGGATTGACCCACCGACGGTCGGATTGTCCCACCGAGGGTCGGATTGTCCCACCGAGGTTCGGATAGTAAAATGAAATCTGAATTATAACAGAGATGGTCGGATTGTCCCACCGATGGTAGGATTGTCCCAACCGACGGTCGGATTGTCCCAACGAGGGTCGGATAGTAAAATGAAATTGAATGGTCCCATCGATGGTCGGATTGTCCCACCGACGGTTAGACTGCGCCACCGATGGTCGGATTGTCCCACAGAGGGTAGGATAGTACAATGAAATCTTAATTATCCCAGCGATGGTCGGATTGTCCCACCGATGGTAGGATTGTCCCATCCGACGGTCGTATTGTTCCAACGAGGGTCGGATTGTCCCACCGAGGTTCGGATAGTAAAATGAAATCTGAATTATAACAGAGATGGTCGGATTGTCCCACCGATGGTAGGATTGTCCCAACCGACAGTTGGATTGTCCCACCGAGGGTCGGATAGTAAAATGAAGCCTGAATTATCCCAACGATGGTTGGATTGTCCCACCGATGGTTGGATTGTCCCACCGATGGTCGGATAGTAAAATTAATCTAAATTATCCCACCGATGGTCAGATTGTCCCAGCTATGGTCGGATTGTCCCACCGACGGTGGGATAGTAAAATTAAGTCTGAAGTAAAATTAAGTCTGAATTATCCCACCGATGGTTAGATTGTGCCAACGATGGTCGGATTGTCCCACTCAGGGTCGGATTGTCCCACCGATGGTTGGATTGTCCCACCAATGGTCGGATTGTCCCACCAAGGGTTGGATAGTAAAATGAAGTATAAATTATCCCATCGATGGTTGGATTGTCACACTGAGGGTCGGATAGTAAAATGAAGTCTGAATTATCCGACCAATGGATGGATTGTCCCACCGAGGATCGGATAGTAAAATGAAGTCCTAATTATTCCACTGATGGTTGGATTGTCCCACCAATGGTTAGATTGTCCCACTGATGGTCGGATTGTCCCACCGAGGGTCGGATATTAAAATGAAATCTGAATTATCCCACCGGTGGTCGGATTGTCCCACTGATGGTCGGATAGTAAAATGAAATCTGAATGATCCCATCGATGGTCGGATTGTCCCACCAACGGTTAGATTGCGCCAACGATGGTCGGATTGTCCCAGAGAGGGTCGGATAGTAAAATGAAGTCTGAATTATCCCACCCATGGTTGGATTGTCCCACCGATGGTCGGATTTTCCCACCGATGGTCGGATTGACCCACCGATGGTCGGATTGTCCCTCCGAGGTTCGGATAGTAAAATGAAATCTGAATTAACCCAGCGATGGTCGGATTGTCCTACTGGTGGTAGGATTGTCCCAACCGACGGTGGGATTGTCCCACCGAGGGTCTGATAGTAAAATTAAATCTGAATGATCCCATCGATGGTCGGATTGTCCCACCGACGGTTAGATTGCGCCACCGATGGTCGGATTGTCCCACCGAGGGTCGGATAGTAAAATGAAGTCTGAATTATCCCACCCATGGTTGGATTGTCCCACCGATGGTCGGATTGTCCCAACGATGGTCGGATTGACCCACCGACGGTCGGATTGTCCCACCGAGGGTCGGATTGTCCCACCGAGGTTCGGATAGTAAGATGAAATCTGAATTATAACAGAGATGGTCGGATTGCGCCACCGATGGTCGGATTGTCCCACCGAGGGTCGGATAGTAAAATGAAGTCTGAATTATCCCACCCATGGTTGGATTGTCCCACCGATGGTCGGATTGTCCCAACGATGGTCGGATTGACCCACCGACGGTCGGATTGTCCCACCGAGGGTCGGATTGTCCCACCGAGGTTCGGATAGTAAGATGAAATCTGAATTATAACAGAGATGGTCGGATTGTCCCAACGATGGTAGGATTGTCCCAACCGACGGTCGGATTGTCCCAACGAGGGTCGGATAGTAAAATGAAGCCTGAATTATCCCAACGATGGTTGGATTGTCCCACCGATGGTTGGATTGTCCCACCGATTGTCGGATAGTAAAATTAATCTGAATTATCCCACCGATGGTCGGATTGTCCCACCGATGGTAGGATTGTCCCACCGAGGGTCGGATAGTAAAATGAAATCTGAATGATCCCATCGATGGTTAGATTGTCCCACTGATGGTCGGATTGTCCCACCGAGGGTCGGATATTAAAATGAAATCTGAATTATTCCACCGGTGGTCGGATTGTCCCACCGACGGTTAGATTGCGCCAACGATGGTCGGATTGTCCCAGAGAGGGTCGGATAGTAAAATGAAGTCTGAATTATCCCACCCATGGTTGGATTGTCCCACCGATGGTCGGATTTTCCCACCGATGGTCGGATTGACCCACCGATGGTCGGATTGTCCCTCCGAGGTTCGGATAGTAAAATGAAATCTGAATTATCCCAGCAATGGTCGGATTGTCCTACTGATGGTAGGATTGTCCCAACCGACGGTCGGATTGTCCCACCGAGGGTCGGATAGTAAAATGAAATCTGAATGATCCCATCGACGGTCGGATTGTCCCACCGAGGGTCGGTTAGTAAAATGAAGCTTGAATTATCCCACCGATGGTAGGCTTATCCCAAACGATAGTCGGATTGTCCCACCGAGGGTCGGATAGTCAAATGAAATCTGAATGATCCCATTGACGGTCGGATTGTCCCACCGAGGGTCGGATAGTAAAATGAAGCCTGAATTATCCCACCGATGGTAGGCTTATCCCAACCGACGGTCGGATTGTCCCACCGAGGGTCGGATAGTAAAATGAAGTCTGAATTATCCCACCCATGGTTGGATTGTCCCACCGATGGTCGGATTGTCCCACCGATGGTCGGATTGACCCACCGACGGCCGGATTGTCCCACCGAGGGTCGGATAGTAGAATGAAATCTGAATGATCCCATCGATGGTCGGATTGTCCCACCGACGGTTATATTGCGCCACCGATGGTCGGATTGTCCCACCGAGGGTCGGATAGTAAAATGAAGTCTGAATTATCCCACCCATGGTTGGATTGTCCCACCGATGGTCGGATTGTCCCACCGATGGTCGGATTGACCCACCGATGGTTGGATTGTCCCACCGAGGTTCGGATAGTAAAATGAAATCTGAATTATGTCAGCGCTGGTCGGATTGTCCCACCGATGGTAGGATTGTCCCAACCGACGGTCTGATTGTCCCATCGAGGGTCGGATAGTAAAATGAAGTCTGAATTATCCCAACGATGGTAGGCTTATCCCAACCGACGGTCGGATTGTCCCACCGAGGGTCGGATAGTAAAATGAAGTCTGAATTATCGCACCCATGGTTGGATTGTCCCACCGATGGTCGGATTGTCCCACCGATGGTCGGATTGACCCACCGACGGTCGGATTGTCCCACCGAGGGTCGGATTGTCCCACCGAGGTTTGGATAGTAAGATGAAATCTGAATTATAACAGAGATGGTCGGATTGTCCCAACGATGGTAGGATTGTCCAAACCGACGGTCGGATTGTCCCAACGAGGGTCGGATAGTAAAATGAAGCCTGAATTATCCCAACGATGGTTGGATTGTTCCACCGATGGTTGGATTGTCCCACTGATGGTCGGATTGTCCCACCGAGGGTCGGATATTAAAATGAAATCTGAATTATCCCACCGGTGGTCGGATTGTCCCACCGATGGTCGGATAGTAAAATGAAATCTGAATGATCCCATCGATGGTCGGATTGTCCCACCGACGGTTAGATTGCGCCAACGATGGTCGGATTGTCCCAGAGAGGGTCGGATAGTAAAATGAAGTCTGAATTATCCCACCCATGGTTGGATTGTCCCACCGATGGTCGGATTTTCCAACAGATGGTCGGATTGGCCCACCGATGGTCGGATTGTCCCTCCGAGGTTCGGATAGTAAAATGAAATCTGAATTATCCCAGCAATGGTCGGATTGTCCTACTGATGGTAGGATTGTCCCACCGATGGTCGGATTGACCCACCGATGGTTGGATTGTCCCACCGAGGTTCGGATAGTAAAATGAAATCTGAATTATGTCAGCGCTGGTCGGATTGTCCCACCGATGGTAGGATTGTCCCAACCGACGGTCGGATTGTCCCATCGAGGGTCGGATAGTAAAATGAAGTCTGAATTATCCCAACGATGGTAGGCTTATCCCAACCGACGGTCGGATTGTCCCACCGAGGGTCGGATAGTAAAATGAAGTCTGAATTATCGCACCCATGGTTGGATTGTCCCACCGATGGTCGGATTGTCCCACCGATGGTCGGATTGACCCACCGATGGTCGGATTGACCCACCGACGGTCGGATTGTCCCACCGAGGGTCGGATTGTCCCACCGAGGTTCGGATAGTAAAATGAAATCTGAATTATAACAGAGATGGTCGGATTGTCCCACCGATGGTAGGATTGTCCCAACCGACGGTCGGATTGTCCCAACGAGGGTCGGATAGTAAAATGAAATTGAATGGTCCCATCGATGGTCGGATTGTCCCACCGACGGTTAGATTGCGCCACCGATGGTCGGATTGTCCCATAGAGGGTAGGATAGTAAAATGAAATCTTAATTATCCCAGCGATGGTCGGATTATCCCACCGATGGTAGGCTTATCCCAACCGACAGTCGGATTGTCCCACCGAGGGTCGGATAGTAAAATGAAGTCTGAATTATCCCACCCATGGTTGGATTGTCCCACCGATGGTCGGATTGTCCCACCGATGGTCGGATTGACCCACCGACGGCCGGATTGTCCCACCGAGGGTCGGATAGTAAAATGAAATCTGAATGATCCCATCGATGGTCGGATTGTCCCACCGACGGTTATATTGCGCCACCGATGGTCGGATTGTCCCACCGAGGGTCGGATAGTAAAATGAAGTCTGAATTATCCCACCCATGGTTGGATTGTCCCACCGATGGTCGGATTGTCCCACCGATGGTCGGATTGACCCACCGATGGTTGGATTGTCCCACCGAGGTTCGGATAGTAAAATGAAATCTGAATTATGTCAGCGCTGGTCGGATTGTCCCACCGATGGTAGGATTGTCCCAACCGACGGTCGGATTGTCCCATCGAGGGTCGGATAGTAAAATGAAGTCTGAATTATCCCAACGATGGTAGGCTTATCCCAACCGACGGTCGGATTGTCCCACCGAGGGTCGGATAGTAAAATGAAGTCTGAATTATCGCACCCATGGTTGGATTGTCCCACCGATGGTCGGATTGTCCCACCGATGGTCGGATTGACCCACCGATGGTCGGATTGACCCACCGACGGTCGGATTGTCCCACCGAGGGTCGGATTGTCCCACCGAGGTTCGGATAGTAAAATGAAATCTGAATTATAACAGAGATGGTCGGATTGTCCCACCGATGGTAGGATTGTCCCAACCGACGGTCGGATTGTCCCAACGAGGGTCGGATAGTAAAATGAAATTGAATGGTCCCATCGATGGTCGGATTGTCCCACCGACGGTTAGATTGCGCCACCGTTGGTCGGATTGTCCCACAGAGGGTAGGATAGTAAAATGAAGCCTGAATTATCCCAACGATGGTTGGATTGTCCCACCGATGGTTGGATTGTCCCACCGATGGTCGGATAGTAAAATTAATCTAAATTATCCCACCGATGGTCGGATTGTCCCAGCTATGGTCGGATTGTCCCACCGACGGTGGGATAGTAAAATTAAGTCTGAAGTAAAATTAAGTCTGAATTATCCCCCCGATGGTTAGATTGTGCCAACGATGGTCGGATTGTCCCACTCAGGGTCGGATTGTCCCACCGATGGTTGGATTGTCCCACCAATGGTCAGATTGTCCCACCAAGGGTTGGATAGTAAAATGAAGTATAAATTATCCCATCGATGGTTGGATTGTCACACTGAGGGTCGGATAGTAAAATGAAGTCTGAATTATCCGACCAATGGATGGATTGTCCCACCGAGGATCGGATAGTAAAATGAAGTCCTAATTATTCCACTGATGGTTGGATTGTCCCACCATTGGTTAGATTGTCCCACTGATGGTCGGATTGTCCCACCGAGGGTCGGATATTAAAATGAAATCTGAATTATCCCACCGGTGGTCGGATTGTCCCACTGATGGTCGGATAGTAAAATGAAATCTGAATGATCCCATCGATGGTCGGATTGTCCCACCGACGGTTAGATTGCGCCAACGATGGTCGGATTGTCCCAGAGAGGGTCGGATAGTAAAATGAAGTCTGAATTATCCCACCCATGGTTGGATTGTCCCACCGATGGTCGGATTTTCCCACCGATGGTCGGATTGACCCACCGATGGTCGGATTGTCCCTCCGAGGTTCGGATAGTAAAATGAAATCTGAATTAACCCAGCGATGGTCGGATTGTCCTACTGGTGGTAGGATTGTCCCAACCGACGGTGGGATTGTCCCACCGAGGGTCGGATAGTAAAATGAAATCTGAATGATCCCATCGATGGTCGGATTGTCCCACCGACGGTTAGATTGCGCCACCGATGGTCGGATTGTCCCACCGAGGGTCGGATAGTAAAATGAAGTCTGAATTATCCCACCCATGGTTGGATTGTCCCACCGATGGTCGGATTGTCCCAACGATGGTCGGATTGACCCACCGACGGTCGGATTGTCCCACCGAGGGTCGGATTGTCCCACCGAGGTTCGGATAGTAAGATGAAATCTGAATTATAACAGAGATGGTCGGATTGTCCCAACGATGGTAGGATTGTCCCAACCAACGGTCGGATTGTCCCAACGAGGGTCGGATAGTAAAATGAAGCCTGAATTATCCCAACGATGGTTGGATTGTCCCACCGATGGATGGATTGTCCCACCGATTGTCGGATAGTAAAATTAATCTGAATTATCCCACCGATGGTCGGATTGTCCCACCGATGGTAGGATTGTCCCACCGAGGGTCGGATAGTAAAATGAAATCTGAATGATCCCATCGATGGTTAGATTGTCCCACTGATGGTCGGATTGTCCCACCGAGGGTCGGATATTAAAATGAAATCTGAATTATCCCACCGGTGGTCGGATTGTCCCACCGATGGTCGGATAGTAAAATGAAATCTGAATGATCCCATCGATGGTCGGATTGTCCCACCGACGGTTAGATTGCGCCAACGATGGTCGGATTGTCCCAGAGAGGGTCGGATAGTAAAATGAAGTCTGAATTATCCCACCCATGGTTGGATTGTCCCACCGATCGTCGGATTTTCCCACCGATGGTCGGATTGACCCACCGATGGTCGGATTGTCCCTCCGAGGTTCGGATAGTAAAATGAAATCTGAATTATCCCAGCAATGGTCGGATTGTCCTACTGATGGTAGGATTGTCCCAACCGACGGTCGGATTGTCCCACCGAGGGTCGGATAGTAAAATGAAATCTGAATGATCCCATCGACGGTCGGATTGTCCCACCGAGGGTCGGATAGTAAAATGAAGCTTGAATTATCCCACCGATGGTAGGCTTATCCCAAACGACGGTCGGATTGTCCCACCGAGGGTCGGATAGTCAAATGAAATCTGAATGATCCCATTGACGGTCGGATTGTCCCACCGAGGGTCGGATAGTAAAATGAAGCCTGAATTATCCCACCGATGGTAGGCTTATCCCAACCGACGGTCGGATTGTCCCACCGAGGGTCGGATAGTAAAATGAAGTCTGAATTATCCCACCCATGGTTGGATTGTCCCACCGATGGTCGGATTGTCCCACCGATGGTCGGATTGACCCACCGACGGCCGGATTGTCCCACCGAGGGTCGGATAGTAAAATGAAATCTGAATGATCCCATCGATGGTCGGATTGTCCCACCGACGGTTATATTGCGCCACCGATGGTTGGATTGTCCCACCGAGGGTCGGATAGTAAAATGAAATCTGAATTATGTCAGCGTTGGTCGGATTGTCCCACCGATGGTAGGATTGTCCCATCCGACGGTCGGATTGTCCCATCGAGGGTCGGATAGTAAAATGAAGTCTGAATTATCCCAACGATGGTAGGCTTATCCCAACCGACGGTCGGATTGTCCCACCGAGGGTCTGATAGTAAAATGAAGTCTGAATTATCGCACCCATGGTTGGATTGTCCCACCGATGGTCGGATTGTCCCACCGATGGTCGGATTGACCCACCGACGGTCGGATTGTCCCACCGAGGGTCGGATTGTCCCACCGAGGTTCGGATAGTAAGATGAAATCTGAATTATAACAGAGATGGTCGGATTGTCCCAACGATGGTAGGATTGTCCCAACCGACGGTCGGATTGTCCCAACGAGGGTCGGATAGTAAAATGAAGCCTGAATTATCCCAACGATGGTTGGATTGTCCCACCGATGGTTGGATTGTCCCACCGATGGTCGGATAGTAAAATTAATCTGAATTATCCCACCGATGGTCGGATTGTCCCACCGATGGTAGGATTGTCCCACCGAGGGTCGGATAGTAAAATGAAATCTGAATGATCCCATCGATGGTCGGATTGTCCCACCGACGGTTATATTGCGCCACCGATGGTCGGATTGTCCCACCGAGGGTCGGATAGTAAAATGATGTCTGAATTATCCCACCCATGGTTGGATTGTCCCACCAATGGTTAGATTGTCCCACTGATGGTCGGATTGTCCCACCGAGGGTCGGATATTAAAATGAAATCTGAATTATCCCACCGGAGGTCGGATTGTCCCACCGATGGTCGGATAGTAAAATGAAATCTGAATGATCCCATCGATGGTCGGATTGTCCCACCGACGGTTAGATTGCGCCAACGACGGTCGGATTGTCCCAGAGAGGGTCAGTTAGTAAAATGAAGTCTGAATTATCCCACCCATGGTTGGATTGTCCCACCGATCGTCGGATTTTCCCACCGATGGTCGGATTGACCCACCGATGGTCGGATTGTCCCTCCGAGGTTCGGATAGTAAAATGATATCTGAATTATCCCAGCAATGGTCGGATTGTCCTACTGATGGTAGGATTGTCCCAACCGACGGTCGGATTGTCCCACCGAGGGTCGGATAGTAAAATGAAATCTGAATGATCCCATCGACGGTCGGATTGTCCCACCGAGGGTCGGATAGTAAAATGAAGCTTGAATTATCCCACCGATGGTAGGCTTATCCCAAACGACGGTCGGATTGTCCCACCGAGGGTCGGATAGTCAAATGAAATCTGAATGATCCCATTGACGGTCGGATTGTCCCACCGAGGGTCGGATAGTAAAATGAAATCTGAATGATCCCATCGACGGTCGGATTGTCCCACTGAGGGTCGGATAGTAAAATGAAGTCTGAATTATCCCACCCATGGTTGGATTGTCCCACCGATGGTCGGATTGTCCCACCGATGGTCGGATTGACCCACCGACGGCCGGATTGTCCCACCGAGGGTCGGATAGTAAAATGAAATCTGAATGATCCCATCAATGGTCGGATTGTCCCACCGACGGTTATATTGCGCCACCGATGGTCGGATTGTCCCACCGAGGGTCGGATAGTAAAATGATGTCTGAATTATCCCACCCATGGTTGGATTGTCCCACCGATGGTCGGATTGTCCCACCGATGGTCGGATTGACCCACCGATGGTTGGATTGTCCCACCGAGGTTCGGATAGTAAAATGAAATCTGAATTATGTCAGCGCTGGTCGGATTGTCCCACCGATGGTAGGATTGTCCCAACCGACGGTCGGATTGTCCCATCGAGGGTCGGATAGTAAAATGAAATCTGAATTATCCCAACGATGGTAGGTTTATCCCAACCGACGGTCGGATTGTCCCACCGAGGGTCGGATAGTAAAATGAAGTCTGAATTATCGCACCCATGGTTGGATTGTCCCACCGATGGTCGGATTGTCCCACCGATGGTCGGATTGACCCACCGACGGTCGGATTGTCCCACCGAGGGTCGGATTGTCCCACCGAGTTTCGGATAGTAAAATGAAATCTGAATTATAACAGAGATGGTCGGATTGTCCCACCGATGGTAGGATTGTCCCAACCGACGGTCGGATTATCCCAACGAGGGTCGAATAGTAAAATGAAATTGAATGGTCCCATCGATGGTCGGATTGTCCCACCGACGGTTAGATTGCGCCACCGATGGTCGGATTGTCCCACAGAGGGTAGGATAGTAAAATGAAATCTTAATTATCCCAGCGATGGTCGGATTGTCCCACCGATGGTAGGATTGTCCCATCCGACGGTCGTATTGTCCCAACGAGGGTCGGATTGTCCCACCGAGGTTCGGATAGTAAAATGAAATCTGAATTATAACAGAGATGGTCGGATTGTCCCACCGATGGTAGGATTGTCCCAACCGACGGTTGGATTGTCCCACCGAGGGTCGGATAGTAAAATGAAGCCTGAATTATCCCAACGATGGTTGGATTGTCCCACCGATGGTTGGATTGTCCCACCGATGGTCGGATAGTAAAATTAATCTAAATTATCCCACCGATGGTCGGATTGTCCCAGCTATGGTCGGATTGTCCCACCGACGGTGGGATAGTAAAATTAAGTCTGAATTATCCCACCGATGGTTAGATTGTGCCAACGATGGTCGGATTGTCCCACTCAGGGTCGGATTGTCCCACCGATGGTTGGATTGTCCCACCAATGGTCGGATTGTCCCACCAAGGGTTGGATAGTAAAATGAAGTCTGAATTATCCCACCGATGGTTGGATTGTCACACTGAGGGTCGGATAGTAAAATGAAGTCTGAATTATCCGACCAATGGATGGATTGTCCCACCGAGGGTCGGATAGTAAAATGAAGTCCTAATTATTCCACTGATGGTTGGATTGTCCCACCAATGGTTAGATTGTCCCACTGATGGTCGGATTGTCCCACCGAGGGTCGGATATTAAAATGAAATCTGAATTATCCCACTGGTGGTCGGATTGTCCCACCGATGGTCGGATAGTGAAATGAAATCTGAATGATCCCATCGATGGTCGGATTGTCCCACCGACGGTTAGATTGCGCCAACGATGGTCGGAATGTCCCAGAGAGGGTCGGATAGTAAAATGAAGTCTGAATTATCCCACCCATTGTTGGATTGTCCCACCGATGGTCGGATTTTCCCACCGATGGTCGGATTGACTCACCGATGGTCGGATTGTCCCTCCGAGGTTCGGATAGTAAAATGAAATCTGAATTAACCCAGCGATGGTCGGATTGTCCTACTGGTGGTAGGATTGTCCCATCAGACGGTCGGATTGTCCCACCGAGGGTCGGATAGTAAAATGAAATCTGAATGATCCCATCGATGGTCGGATTGTCCCACCGACGGTTGGATTGCGCCACCGATGGTCGGATTGTCCCACCGAGGGTCGGATAGTAAAATGAAGTCTGAATTATCCCACCCATGGTTGGATTGTGCCACCGATGGTCGGATTGTCCCAACGACGGTCGGATTGACCACCGACGGTCGGATTGTCCCTCCGAGGGTCGGATTGTCCCACCGAGGTTCGGATAGTAAGATGATATCTGAATTATAACAGAGATGGTCGGATTGTCCCAACGATGGTAGAATTGTCCCAACCGACGGTCGGATTGTCCCAACGAGGGTCAGATAGTAAAATGAAGCCTGAATTATCCCAACGATGGTTGGATTGTCCCACCGATGGTTGGATTGTCCCACCGATGGTCGGATAGTAAAATTAATCTGAATTATCCCACCGATGGTCGGATTGTCCCACCGATGGTAGGATTGTCCCACCGAGGGTCGGATAGTAAAATGAAATCTGAATGATCCCATCGATGGTCGGATTGTCCCACCGACGGTTAGATTGCGCCACCGATGGTCGGATTGTCCCACCGAGGGTCGGATAGTAAAATGAAATCTGAATGATCCCATCGATGGTCGGATTGTCCCACCGACGGTTAGATTGCGCCAACGATGGTCGGATTGTCCCACCGAGGGTCGGATAGTAAAATGAAATCTGAATGATCCCATCGATGGTCGGATTGTCCCACCGACGGTTAGATTGCGCCAACGATGGTCGGATTGTCCCAGAGAGGGTCGGATAGTAAAATGAAGTCTGAATTATCCCACCCATGGTTGGATTGTCCCACCGATGGTCGGATTTTCCCACCGATGGTCGGATTGACCTACCGATGGTCGGATTGTCCCTCCGAGGTTCGGATATTAAAATGAAATCTGAATTATCCCAGCAATGGTCGGATTGTCCTAATGATGGTAGGATTGTCCCAACCGACGGTCGGATTGTCCCACGGAGGGTCGGATAGTAAAATGAAATCTGAATGATCCCATCGACGGTCGGATTGTCCCACCGAGGGTCGGATAGTAAAATGAAGCTTGAATTATCCCACCGATGGTAGGCTTATCCCAAACGACGGTCGGATTGTCCCACCGAGGGTCGGATAGTCAAATGAAATCTGAATGATCCCATTGACGGTCGGATTGTCCCACCGAGGGTCGGATAGTAAAATGAAGCCTGAATTATCCCACCGATGGTAGGCTTATCCCAACCGACGGTCGGATTGTCCAACCGAGGGTCGGATAGTAAAATGAAGTCTGAATTATCCCACCCATGGTTGGATTGTCCCACCGATGGTCGGATTGTCCCACCGATGGTCGGATTGACCCACCGACGGCCGGATTGTCCCACCGAGGGTCGGATAGTAAAATGAAATCTGAATGATCCCATCGATGGTCGGATTGTCCCACCGACGGTTATATTGCGCCACCGATGGTCGGATTGTCCCACCGAGGGTCAGATAGTAAAATGAAGTCTGAATTATCCCACCGATGGTTGGATTGTCACACTGAGGGTCGGATAGTAAAATGAAGTCTGAATTATCCGACCAATGGATGGATTGTCCCACCGAGGGTCGGATAGTAAAATGAAGTCCTAATTATTCCACTGATGGTTGGATTGTCCCACCAATGGTTAGATTGTCCCACTGATGGTCGGATTGTCCCACCGAGGGTCGGATATTAAAATGAAATCTGAATTATCCCACCGGTGGTCGGATTGTCCCACCGATGGTCGGATAGTAAAATGAAATCTGAATGATCCCATCGATGGTCGGATTGTCCCACCGACGGTTAGATTGCGCCAACGATGGTCGGAATGTCCCAGAGAGGGTCGGATAGTAAAATGAAGTCTGAATAATCCCACCCATTGTTGGATTGTCCCACCAATGGTCGGATTTTCCCACCGATGGTCGGATTGACTCACCGATGGTCGGATTGTCCCTCCGAGGTTCGGATAGTAAAATGAAATCTGAATTAACCCAGCGATGGTCGGATTGTCCTACTGGTCGTAGGATTGTCCCAACCGACGGTCGGATGGTCCCACCGAGGGTCGGATAGTAAAATGAAATCTGAATGATCCCATCGATGGTCGGATTGTCCCACCGACGGTTGGATTGCGCCACCGATGGTCGGATTGTCCCACCGAGGGTCGGATAGTAAAATGAAGTCTGAATTATCCCACCCATGGTTGGATTGTGCCACCGATGGTCGGATTGTCCCACCGATGGTAGGATTGTCCCAACCGACGGTCGGATTATCCCAACGAGGGTCGGATAGTAAAATGAAATTGAATGGTCCCAATGATGGTCGGATTGTCCCACCGACGGTTAGATTGCGCCACCGATGGTCGGATTGTCCCACAGAGGGTAGGATAGTAAAATGAAATCTTAATTATCCCAGCGATGGTCGGATTGTCCCACCGATGGTAGGATTGTCCCATCCGACGGTCGTATTGTCCCAACGAGGGTCGGATTGTCCCACCGAGGTTCGGATAGTAAAATGAAATCTGAATTATAACAGAGATGGTCGGATTGTCCCACCGATGGTAGGATTGTCCCAACCGACGGTTGGATTGTCCCACCGAGGGTCGGATAGTAAAATGAAGCCTGAATTATCCCAACGATGGTTGGATTGTCCCACCGATGGTTGGATTGTCCCACCGATGGTCGGATAGTAAAATTAATCTAAATTATCCCACCGATGGTCGGATTGTCCCAGCTATGGTCGGATTGTCCCACCGACGGTGGGATAGTAAAATTAAGTCTGAATTATCCCACCGATGGTTAGATTGTGCCAACGATGGTCGGATTGTCCCACTCAGGGTCGGATTGTCCCACCGATGGTTGGATTGTCCCACCAATGGTCGGATTGTCCCACCAAGGGTTGGATAGTAAAATGAAGTCTGAATTATCCCACCGATGGTTGGATTGTCACACTGAGGGTCGGATAGTAAAATGAAGTCTGAATTATCCGACCAATGGATGGATTGTCCCACCGAGGGTCGGATAGTAAAATGAAGTCCTAATTATTCCACTGATGGTTGGATTGTTCCATCAATGGTTAGATTGTCCCACTGATGGTCGGATTGTCCCACCGAGGGTCGGATATTAAAATGAAATCTGAATTATCCCACCGGTGGTCGGATTGTCCCACCGATGGTCGGATAGTAAAATGAAATCTGAATGATCCCATCGATGGTCGGATTGTCCCACCGACGGTTAGATTGCGCCAACGATGGTCGGAATGTCCCAGAGAGGGTCGGATAGTAAAATGAAGTCTGAATTATCCCACCCATTGTTCGATTGTCCCACCGATGGTCGGATTTTCCCACCGATGGTCGGATTGACTCACCGATGGTCGGATTGTCCCTCCGAGGTTCGGATAGTAAAATGAAATCTGAATTAACCCAGCGATGGTCGGATTGTCCTACTGGTGGTAGGATTGTCCCAACCGACGGTCGGATGGTCCCACCGAGGGTCGGATAGTAAAATGAAATCTGAATGATCCCATCGATGGTCGGATTGTCCCACCGACGGTTGGATTGCGCCACCGATGGTCGGATTGTCCCACCGAGGGTCGGATAGTAAAATGAAGTCTGAATTATCCCACCCATGGTTGGATTGTGCCACCGATGGTCGGATTGTCCCAACGATGGTCGGATTGACCCACCGACGGTCGGATTGTCCCACCGAGGGTCGGATTGTCCCACCGAGGTTCGGATAGTAAGATGAAATCTGAATTATAACAGAGATGGTCGGATTGTCCCAATGATGGTAGGATTGTCCCAACCGACGGTCGGATTGTCCCAACGAGGGTCAGATAGTAAAATGAAGCCTGAATTATGCCAACGATGGTTGGATTGTCCCACCGATGGTTGGATTGTCCCACCAATGGTCGGATAGTAAAATTAATCTGAATTAGCCCACCGATGGTCGGATTGTCCCACCGATGGTAGGATTGTCCCACCGAGGGTCGGATAGTAAAATGAAATCTGAATGATCCCATCGATGGTCGGATTGTCCCACCGACGGTTAGATTGCGCCACCGATGGTCGGATTGTCCCACCGAGGGTCGGATAGTAAAATGAAATCTGAATGATCCCATCGATGGTCGGATTGTCCCACCGACGGTTAGATTGCGCCAACGATGGTCGGATTGTCCCAGAGAGGGTCGGATAGTAAAATGAAGTCTGAATTATCCCACCCATGGTTGGATTGTCCCACCGATGGTCGGATTTTCCCACCGATGGTCGGATTGACCCACCGATGGTCGGATTGTCCCTCCGAGGTTCGGATAGTAAAATGAAATCTGAATTATCCCAGCAATGGTCGGATTGTCCTACTGATGGTAGGATTGTCCCAACCGACGGTCGGATTGTCCCACCGAGGGTCGGATAGTAAAATGAAATCTGAATGATCCCATCGACGGTCGGATTGTCCCACCGAGGGTCGGATAGTAAAATGAAGCTTGAATTATCCCACCGATGGTAGGCTTATCCCAAACGACGGTCGGATTGTCCCACCGAGGGTCGGATAGTCAAATGAAATCTGAATGATCCCATTGACGGTCGGATTGTCCCACCGAGGGTCGGATAGTAAAATGAAGCCTGAATTATCCCACCGATGGTAGGCTTATCCCAACCGACGATCGGATTGTCCCACCGAGGGTCGGATAGTAAAATGAAGTCCTAATTATTCCACTGATGGTTGGATTGTTCCATCAATGGTTAGATTGTCCCACTGATGGTCGGATTGTCCCACCGAGGGTCGGATATTAAAATGAAATCTGAATTATCCCACCGGTGGTCGGATTGTCCCACCGATGGTCGGATAGTAAAATGAAATCTGAATGATCCCATCGATGGTCGGATTGTCCCACCGACGGTTAGATTGCGCCAACGATGGTCGGAATGTCCCAGAGAGGGTCGGATAGTAAAATGAAGTCTGAATTATCCCACCCATTGTTGGATTGTCCCACCGATGGTCGGATTTTCCCACCGATGGTCGGATTGACTCACCGATGGTCGGATTGTCCCTCCGAGGTTCGGATAGTAAAATGAAATCTGAATTAACCCAGCGATGGTCGGATTGTCCTACTGGTGGTAGGATTGTCCCAACCGACGGTCGGATGGTCCCACCGAGGGTCGGATAGTAAAATGAAATCTGAATGATCCCATCGATGGTCGGATTGTCCCACCGACGGTTGGATTGCGCCACCGATGGTCGGATTGTCCCACCGAGGGTCGGATAGTAAAATGAAGTCTGAATTATCCCACCCATGGTTGGATTGTGCCACCGATGGTCGGATTGTCCCAACGATGGTCGGATAGTAAAATTAATCTGAATTATCCCACCGATGGTCGGATTGTCCCACCGATGGTAGGATTGTCCCACCGAGGGTCGGATAGTAAAATGAAATCTGAATGATCCCATCGATGGTCGGATTGTCCCACCGACGGTTATATTGCGCCACCGATGGTCGGATTGTCCCACCGAGGGTCGGATAGTAAAATGATGTCTGAATTATCCCACCCATGGTTGGATTGTCCCACCAATGGTTAGATTGTCCCACTGATGGTCGGATTGTCCCACCGAGGGTCGGATATTAAAATGAAATCTGAATTATCCCACCGGTGGTCGGATTGTCCCACCGATGGTCGGATAGTAAAATGAAATCTGAATGATCCCATCGATGGTCGGATTGTCCCACCGATGGTCGGATTTTCCCACCGATGGTCGGATTGACCCACCGATGGTCGGATTGTCCCTCCGAGGTTCGGATAGTAAAATGATATCTGAATTATCCCAGCAATGGTCGGATTGTCCTACTGATGGTAGGATTGTCCCAACCGACGGTCGGATTGTCCCACCGAGGGTCGGATAGTAAAATGAAATCTGAATGATCCCATCGACGGTCGGATTGTCCCACCGAGGGTCGGATAGTAAAATGAAGCTTGAATTATCCCACCGATGGTAGGCGTATCCCAAACGACGGTCGGATTGTCCCATCGAGGGTCGGATAGTCAAATGAAATCTGAATGATCCCATTGACGGTCGGATTGTCCCACCGAGGGTCGGATAGTAAAATGAAGCCTGAATTATCCCACCGATGGTAGGCTTATCCCAACCGACGGTCGGATTGTCCCACCGAGGGTCGGATAGTAAAATGAAGTCTGAATTATCCCACCCATGGTTGGATTGTCCCACCGATGGTCGGATTGTCCCACCGATGGTCGGATTGACCCACCGACGGCCGGATTGTCCCACTGAGGGTCGGATAGTAAAATGAAATCTGAATGATCCCATCAATGGTCGGATTGTCCCACCGACGGTTATATTGCGCCACCGATGGTCGGATTGTCCCACCGAGGGTCGGATAGTAAAATGATGTCTGAATTATCCCACCCATGGTTGGATTGTCCCACCGATGGTCGGATTGTCCCACCGATGGTCGGATTGACCCACCGATGGTTGGATTGTCCCACCGAGGTTCGGATAGTAAAATGAAATCTGAATTATGTCAGCGCTGGTCGGATTGTCCCACCGATGGTAGGATTGTCCCAACCGACGGTCGGATTGTCCCATCGAGGGTCGGATAGTAAAATGAAGTCTGAATTATCCCAACGATGGTAGGTTTATCCCAACCGACGGTCGGATTGTCCCACCGAGGGTCGGATAGTAAAATGAAGTCTGAATTATCGCACCCATGGTTGGATTGTCCCACCGATGGTCGGAGTGTCCCACCGATGGTCGGATTGACCCACCGACGGTCGGATTGTCCCACCGATGGTCGGATTGTCCCACCGAGGTTCGGATAGTAAAATGAAATCTGAATTATAACAGAGATGGTCGGATTGTCCCACCGATGGTAGGATTGTCCCAACCGACGGTCGGATTATCCCAACGAGGGTCGGATAGTAAAATGAAATTGAATGGTCCCATCGATGGTCGGATTGTCCCACCGACGGTTAGATTGCGCCACCGATGGTCGGATTGTCCCACAGAGGGTAGGATAGTAAAATGAAATCTTAATTATCCCAGCGATGGTCGGATTGTCCCACCGATGGTAGGATTGTCCCATCCGACGGTCGTATTGTCCCAACGAGGGTCGGATTGTCCCACCGAGGTTCGGATAGTAAAATGAAATCTGAATTATAACAGAGATGGTCGGATTGTCCCAGCGATGGTAGGATTGTCCCAACCGACGGTTGGATTGTCCCACCGAGGGTCGGATAGTAAAATGAAGCCTGAATTATCCCAACGATGGTTGGATTGTCCCACCGATGGTTGGATTGTCCCACCGATGGTCGGATAGTAAAATTAATCTAAATTATCCCACCGATGGTCGGATTGTCCCACCGACGGTTAGATTGCGCCAACGATGGTCGGAATGTCCCAGAGAGGGTCGGATAGTAAAATGAAGCCTGAATTATCCCAACGATGGTTGGATTGTCCCACCGATGGTTGGATTGTCCCACCGATGGTCGGATAGTAAAATTAATCTAAATTATCCCACCGATGGTCGGATTGTCCCAGCTATGGTCGGATTGTCCCACCGATGGTTAGATTGTGCCAACGATGGTCGGATTGTCCCACTCAGGGTCGGATTGTCCCACCGATGGTTGGATTGTCCCACCAATGGTCGGATTGTCCCACCAAGGGTTGGATAGTAAAATGAAGTCTGAATTATCCCACCGATGGTTGGATTGTCACACTGAGGGTCGGATAGTAAAATGAAGTCTGAATTATCCGACCAATGGATAGATTGTCCCACCGAGGGTCGGATAGTAAAATGAAGTCCTAATTATTCCACTGATGGTTGGATTGTCCCACCAATCGTTAGATTGTCCCACTGATGGTCGGATTGTCCCACCGAGGGTCGGATATTAAAATGAAATCTGAATTATCCCACCGGTGGTCGGATTGTCCCACCGATGGTCGGATAGTAAAATGAAATCTGAATGATCCCATCGATGGTCGGATTGTCCCACCGACGGTTAGATTGCGCCAACGATGGTCGGAATGTCCCAGAGAGGGTCGGATAGTAAAATGAAGTCTGAATTATCCCACCCATTGTTGGATTGTCCCACCGATGGTCGGATTTTCCCACCGATGGTCGGATTGACTCACCGATGGTCGGATTGTCCCTCCGAGGTTCGGATAGTAAAATGAAATCTGAATTAACCCAGCGATGGTCGGATTGTCCTACTGGTGGTAGGATTGTCCCAACCGACGGTCGGATTGTCCCACCGAGGGTCGGATAGTAAAATGAAATCTGAATGATCCCATCGATGGTCGGATTGTCCCACCGACGGTTGGATTGCGCCACCGATGGTCGGATTGTCCCACCGAGGGTCGGATAGTAAAATGAAGTCTGAATTATCCCACCCATGGTTGGATTGTGCCACCGATGGTCGGATTGTCCCAACGATGGTCGGATTGACCCACCGACGGTCGGATTGTCCCACCGAGGGTCGGATTGTCCCACCGAGGTTCGGATAGTAAGATGAAATCTGAATTATAACAGAGATGGTCGGATTGTCCCAACGATGGTAGGATTGTCCCAACCGACGGTCGGATTGTCCCAACGAGGGTCAGATAGTAAAATGAAGCCTGAATTATCCCAACAATGGTTGGATTGTCCCACCGATGGTTGGATTGTCCCACCGATGGTCGGATAGTAAAATTAATCTGAATTATCCCACCGATGGTCGGATTGTCCCACCGATGGTAGGATTGTCCCACCGAGGGTCGGATAGTAAAATGAAATCTGAATGATCCCATCGATGGTCGGATTGTCCCACCGATGGTTATATTGCGCCACCGATTGTCGGATTGTCCCACCGAGGGTCGGATAGTAAAATGATGTCTGAATTATCCCACCCATGGTTGGATTGTCCCACCAATGGTTAGATTGTCCCACTGATGGTCGGATTGTCCCACCGAGGGTCGGATATTAAAATGAAATCTGAATTATCCCACCGGTGGTCGGATTGTCCCACCGATGGTCGGATAGTAAAATGAAATCTGAATGATCCCATCGATGGTCGGATTGTCCCACCGATGGTCGGATTTTCCCACCGATGGTCGGATTGACCCACCGATGGTCGGATTGTCCCTCCGAGGTTCGGATAGTAAAATGATATCTGAATTATCCCAGCAATGGTCGGATTGTCCTACTGATGGTAGGATTGTCCCAACCGACGGTCGGATTGTCCCACCGAGGGTCGGATAGTAAAATGAAATCTGAATGATCCCATCGACGGTCGGATTGTCCCACCGAGGGTCGGATAGTAAAATGAAGCTTGAATTATCCCACCGATGGTAGGCTTATCCCAAACGACGGTCGGATTGTCCCACCGAGGGTCGGATAGTCAAATGAAATCTGAATGATCCCATTGACGGTCGGATTGTCCCACCGAGGGTCGGATAGTAAAATGAAGCCTGAATTATCCCACCGATGGTAGGCTTATCCCAACCGACGGTCGGATTGTCCCACCGAGGGTCGGATAGTAAAATGAAGTCTGAATTATCCCACCCATGGTTGGATTGTCCCACCGATGGTCGGATTGTCCCACCGATGGTCGGATTGACCCACCGACGGCCGGATTGTCCCACCGAGGATCGGATAGTAAAATGAAATCTGAATGATCCCATCAATGGTCGGATTGTCCCACCGACGGTTATATTGCGCCACCGATGGTCGGATTGTCCCACCGAGGGTCGGATAGTAAAATGATGTCTGAATTATCCCACCCATGGTTGGATTGTCCCACCGATGGTCGGATTGTCCCACCGATGGTCGGATTGACCCACCGATGGTTGGATTGTCCCACCGAGGTTCGGATAGTAAAATGAAATCTGAATTATGTCAGCGCTGGTCGGATTGTCCCACCGATGGTAGGATTGTCCCAACCGACGGTCGGATTGTCCCATCGAGGGTCGGATAGTAAAATGAAGTCTGAATTATCCCAACGATGGTAGGTTTATCCCAACCGACGGTCGGATTGTCCCACCGAGGGTCGGATAGTAAAATGAAGTCTGAATTATCGCACCCATGGTTGGATTGTCCCACCGATGGTCGGAGTGTCCCACCGATGGTCGGATTGACCCACCGACGGTCGGATTGTCCCACCGATGGTCGGATTGTCCCACCGAGGTTCGGATAGTAAAATGAAATCTGAATTATAACAGAGATGGTCGGATTGTCCCACCGATGGTAGGATTGTCCCAACCGACGGTCGGATTATCCCAACGAGGGTCGGATAGTAAAATGAAATTGAATGGTCCCATCGATGGTCGGATTGTCCCACCGACGGTTAGATTGCGCCACCGATGGTCGGATTGTCCCACAGAGGGTAGGATAGTAAAATGAAATCTTAATTATCCCAGCGATGGTCGGATTGTCCCACCGATGGTAGGATTGTCCCATCCGACGGTCGTATTGTCCCAACGAGGGTCGGATTGTCCCACCGAGGTTCGGATAGTAAAATGAAATCTGAATTATAACAGAGATGGTCGGATTGTCCCAGCGATGGTAGGATTGTCCCAACCGACGGTTGGATTGTCCCACCGAGGGTCGGATAGTAAAATGAAGCCTGAATTATCCCAACGATGGTTGGATTGTCCCACCGATGGTTGGATTGTCCCACCGATGGTCGGATAGTAAAATTAATCTAAATTATCCCACCGATGGTCGGATTGTCCCAGCTATGGTCGGATTGTCCCACCGATGGTTAGATTGTGCCAACGATGGTCGGATTGTCCCACTCAGGGTCGGATTGTCCCACCGATGGTTGGATTGTCCCACCAATGGTCGGATTGTCCCACCAAGGGTTGGATAGTAAAATGAAGTCTGAATTATCCCACCGATGGTTGGATTGTCACACTGAGGGTCGGATAGTAAAATGAAGTCTGAATTATCCGACCAATGGATAGATTGTCCCACCGAGGGTCGGATAGTAAAATGAAGTCCTAATTATTCCACTGATGGTTGGATTGTCCCACCAATGGTTAGATTGTCCCACTGATGGTCGGATTGTCCCACCGAGGGTCGGATATTAAAATGAAATCTGAATTATCCCACCGGTGGTCGGATTGTCCCACCGATGGTCGGATAGTAAAATGAAATCTGAATGATCCTATCGATGGTCGGATTGTCCCACCGACGGTTAGATTGCGCCAACGATGGTCGGAATGTCCCAGAGAGGGTCGGATAGTAAAATGAAGTCTAAATTTATCCCACCCATTGTTGGATTGTCCCACCGATGGTCGGATTTTCCCACCGATGGTCGGATTGACTCACCGATGGTCGGATTGTCCCTCCGAGGTTCGGATAGTAAAATGAAATCTGAATTAACCCAGCGATGGTCGGATTGTCCTACTGGTGGTAGGATTGTCCCAACCGACGGTCGGATTGTCCCACCGAGGGTCGGATAGTAAAATGAAATCTGAATGATCCCATCGATGGTCGGATTGTCCCACCGACGGTTGGATTGCGCCACCGATGGTCGGATTGTCCCACCGAGGGTCGGATAGTAAAATGAAGTCTGAATTATCCCACCCATGGTTGGATTGTGCCACCGATGGTCGGATTGTCCCAACGATGGTCGGATTGACCCACCGACGGTCGGATTGTCCCACCGAGGGTCGGATTGTCCCACCGAGGTTCGGATAGTAAGATGAAATCTGAATTATAACAGAGATGGTCGGATTGTCCCAACGATGGTAGGATTGTCCCAACCGACGGTCGATTTGTCCCAACGAGGGTCAGATAGTAAAATGAAGCCTGAATTATCCCAACAATGGTTGGATTGTCCCACCGATGGTTGGATTGTCCCACCGATGGTCGGATAGTAAAATTAATCTGAATTATCCCACCGATGGTCGGATTGTCCCACCGATGGTAGGATTGTCCCACCGAGGGTCGGATAGTAAAATGAAATCTGAATGATCCCATCGATGGTCGGATTGTCCCACCGACGGTTAGATTGCGCCACCGATGGTCGGATTGTCCCACCGAGGGTCGGATAGTAAAATGAAGTCTGAATTATCCCACCCATGGTTGGATTGTCCCACCGATGGTTGGATCGTCCCACCGACGGTCGGATTGACCCACCGACGGTCGGATTGTCCCATCGAGGGTTGGATTGTCCCACCGATGGTTGGATAGTAAAATTAATCTGAATTATCCCACCGATGGTCGGATTGTCCCACCGATGGTAGGATTGTCCCACCGAGGGTCGGATAGTAAAATGAAATCTGAATGATCCCATCGATGGTCGGATTGTCCCACCGACGGTTAGATTGCGCCACCGATGGTCGGATTGTCCCACCGAGGGTCGGATAGTAAAATGAAGTCTGAATTATCCCACCCATGGTTGGATTGTCCCACCGATGGTTGGATCGTCCCACCGACGGTCGGATTGACCCACCGACGGTCGGATTGTCCCATCGAGGGTTGGATTGTCCCACCGATGGTTGGATAGTAAAATTAATCTGAATTATCCCACCGATGGTCGGATTGTCCCACCGATGGTAGGATTGTCCCACCGACGGTGGGATAGTAAAATTAAGTCTGAAGTAAAATTAAGTCTGAATTATCCCACCGATGGTTAGATTGTGCCAACGATGGTCGGATTGTCCCACTCAGGGTCGGATTGTCCCACCGATGGTTCGATTGTCCCACCAATGGTCGGATTGTCCCACCAAGGGTTGGATAGTAAAATGAAGTCTGAAATATCCCACCGATGGTTGGATTGTCACACTGAGGGTCGGATAGTAAATGAAGTCTGAATTATCCGACCAATGGATGGATTGTCCCACCGAGGATCGGATAGTAAAATGAAGTCCTAATTATTCCACTGATGGTTGGATTGTCCCACCAATGGTTAGATTGTCCCACTGATGGTCGGATTGTCCCACCGAGGGTCGGATATTAAAATGAAATCTGAATTATCCCACCGGTGGTCGGATTGTCCCACCGATGGTCGGATAGTAAAATGAAATCTGAATGATCCCATCGATGGTCGGATTGTCCCACCGACGGTTAGATTGCGCCAACGATGGTCGGATTGTCCCAGAGAGGGTCGGATAGTAAAATGAAGTCTGAATTATCCCACCCATGGTTGGATTGTCCCACCGATGGTCGGATTTTCCCACCGATGGTCGGATTGACTCACCGATGGTCGGATTGTCCCTCCGAGGTTCGGATAGTAAAATTAAATCTGAATTAACCCAGCGATGGTCGGATTGTCCTACTGGTGGTAGGATTGTCCCAACCGACGGTCGGATTGTCCCACCGAGGGTCGGATAGTAAAATGAAATCTGAATGATCCCATCGATGGTCGGATTGTCCCACCGACGGTTAGATTGCGCCAACGATGGTCGGATTGTCCCAGAGAGGGTCGGATAGTAAAATGAAGTCTGAATTATCCCACCCATGGTTGGATTGTCCCACCGATGGTCGGATTTTCCCACCGATGGTCGGATTGACTCACCGATGGTCGGATTGTCCCTCCGAGGTTCGGATAGTAAAATTAAATCTGAATCAACCCAGCGATGGTCGGATTGTCCTACTGGTGGTAGGATTGTCCCAACCGACGGTCAGATTGTCCCACCGAGGGTCGGATAGTAAAATGAAATCTGAATGATCCCATCGATGGTCGGATTGTCCCACCGACGGTTAGATTGCGCCACCGATGGTCGGATTGTCCCACCGAGGGTCGGATAGTAAAATATAGTCTGAATTATCCCACCCATGGTTAGATTGTCCCACCGATGGTTGGATCGTCCCACCGACGGTCGGATTGACCCACCGACGGTCGGATTGTCCCATCGAGGGTTCGATTGTCCCACCGATGGTTGGATAGTAAAATTAATCTGAATTATCCCACCAATGGTCGGATTGTCCCACCGATGGTAGGATTGTCCCACCGAGGGTCGGATAGTAAAATGAAATCTGAATGATCCCATCGATGGTCGGATTGTCCCACCGACGGTTAGATTGCGCCACCGATGGTCGGATTGTCCCACCGAGGGTCGGATAGTAAAATGAAGTCTGAATTATCACACCCATGGTTGGATTGTCCCACCGATGGTTGGATCGTCCCACCGACGGTCGGATTGACCCACCGACGGTCGGATTGTCCCATCGAGGGTTGGATTGTCCCACCGATGGTTGGATAGTAAAATTAATCTGAATTATCCCACCGATGGTCGGATTGTCCCACCGATGGTAGGATTGTCCCACCGACGGTGGGATAGTAAAATTAAGTCTGAAGTAAAATTAAGTCTGAATTATCCCACCGATGGTTAGATTGTGCCAACGATGGTCGGATTGTCCCACTCAGGGTCGGATTGTCCCACCGATGGTTCGATTGTCCCACCAATGGTCGGATTGTCCCACCAAGGGTTGGATAGTAAAATGAAGTCTGAAATATCCCACCGATGGTTGGATTGTCACACTGAGGGTCGGATAGTAAATGAAGTCTGAATTATCCGACCAATGGATGGATTGTCCCACCGAGGATCGGATAGTAAAATTAAAAGTCCTAATTATTCCACTGATGGTTGGATTGTCCCACCAATGGTTAGATTGTCCCACTGATGGTCGGATTGTCCCACCGAGGGTCGGATATTAAAATGAAATCTGAATTATCCCACCGGTGGTCGGATTGTCCCACCGATGGTCGGATAGTAAAATGAAATCTGAATGATCCCATCGATGGTCGGATTGTCCCACCGACGGTTAGATTAAGCCAACGATGGTCGGATTGTCCCAGAGAGGGTCGGATAGTAAAATGAAGTCTGAATTATCCCACCCATGGTTGGATTGTCCCACCGATGGTCGGATTTTCCCACCGATGGTCGGATTGACTCACCGATGGTCGGATTGTCCCTCCGAGGTTCGGATAGTAAAATTAAATCTGAATCAACCCAGCGATGGTCGGATTGTCCTACTGGTGGTAGGATTGTCCCAACCGACGGTCGGATTGTCCCACCGAGGGTCGGATAGTAAAATGAAATCTGAATGATCCCATCGATGGTCGGATTGTCCCACCGACGGTTAGATTGCGCCACCGATGGTCGGATTGTCCCACCGAGGGTCGGATAGTAAAATGAAGTCTGAATTATCCCACCCATGGTTGGATTGTCCCACCGATGGTCGGATTGTCCCAACGATGGTCGGATTGACCCACCGACGGTCGGATTGTCCCATCGAGGGTCGGATTGTCCCACCGAGGTTCGGATAGTAAGATGAAATCTGAATTATAACAGAGATGGTCGGATTGTCCCAACGATGGTAGGATTGTCCCAACCGACGGTCGGATTGTCCCAACGAGGGTCGGATAGTAAAATGAAGCCTGAATTATCCCAACGATGGTTGGATTGTCCCACCGATGGTTGGATTGTCCCACCGATGGTCGGATAGTAAAATTAATCTGAATTATCCCACCGATGGTCGGATTGTCCCACCGATGGTAGGATTGTCCCACCGAGGGTCGGATAGTAAAATGAAATCTGAATGATCCCATCGATGGTCGGATTGTCCCACCGACGGTTAGATTGCGCCACCGATGGTCGGATTGTCCCACCGAGGGTCGGATAATAAAATGAAGTCTGAATTATCCCACCCATGGTTGGATTGTCCCACCGATGGTTGGATCGTCCCACCGACGGTCGGATTGACCCACCGACGGTCGGATTGTCCCATCGAGGGTCGGATTGTCCCACCGAGGTTCGGATAGTAAAATGAAATCTGAATTATAACAGAGATGGTCGGATTGGCCCACCGATGGTAGGATTGTCCCAACCGACGGTCGGATTGTGCCACCGAGGGTCGGATAGTAAAATGAAGCCTGAATTATCCCAACGATGGTTGGATTGTCCCACTGATGGTTGGATTGTCCCACCGATGGTCGGATAGTAAAATTAATCTGAATTATCCCACCGATGGTCGGATTGTCCCACCGATGGTCGGATTGTCCCACCGACGGTGGGATAGTAAAATTAAGTCTGAAGTAAAATTAAGTCTGAATTATCCCACCGATGGTTAGATTGTGCCAACGATGGTCAGATTGTCCCAGTCAGGGTCGGATTGTCCCACCGATGGTTGGATTGTCCCACCAATGGTCGGATTGTCCCACCAAGGGTTGGATAGTAAAATGAAGTCTGAAATATCCCACCGATGGTTGGATTGTCACACTGAGGGTCGGATAGTAAAATTAATCTGAATTATCCCACCGATGGTCGGATTGTCCCATCGATGGTAGGATTGTCCCACCGAGGGTCGGATAGTAAAATGAAATCTGAATGATCCCATCGATGGTCGGATTGTCCCACCGACGGTTAGATTGCGCCACCGATGGTCGGATTGTCCCACCGAGGGTCGGATAGTAAAATGAAGTCTGAATTATCCCACCCATGGTTGGATTGTCCCACCGATGGTTGGATCGTCCCACCGACGGTCGGATTGACCCACCGACGGTCGGATTGTCCCATCGAGGGTTGGATTGTCCCACCGATGGTTGGATAGTAAAATTAATCTGAATTATCCCACCGATGGTCGGATTGTCCCACCGATGGTAGGATTGTCCCACCGAGGGTCGGATACTAAAATGAAATCTGAATGATCCCATCGATGGTCGGATTGTCCCACCGACGGTTAGATTGCGCCACCGATGGTCGGATTGTCCCACCGAGGGTCGGATAGTAAAATGAAGTCTGAATTATCCCACCCATGGTTGGATTGTCCCACCGATGGTTGGATCGTCCCACCGACGGTCGGATTGACCCACCGACGGTCGGATTGTCCCATCGAGGGTTGGATTGTCCCACCGATGGTTGGATAGTAAAATTAATCTGAATTATCCCACCGATGGTCGGATTGTCCCACCGATGGTAGGATTGTCCCACCGACGGTGGGATAGTAAAATTAAGTCTGAAGTAAAATTAAGTCTGAATTATCCCACCGATGGTTAGATTGTGCCAACGATGGTCGGATTGTCCCACTCAGGGTCGGATTGTCCCACCGATGGTCGGATTGTCCCATCGAGGGTTGGATTGTCCCACCGATGGTTGGATAGTAAAATTAATCTGAATTATCCCACCGATGGTCGGATTGTCCCACCGATGGTAGGATTGTCCCACCGAGGGTCGGATAGTAAAATGAAATCTGAATGATCCCATCGATGGTCGGATTGTCCCACCGACGGTTAGATTGCGCCACCGATGGTCGGATTGTCCCACCGAGGGTCGGATAGTAAAATGAAGTCTGAATTATCCCACCCATGGTTGGATTGTCCCACCGATGGTTGGATCGTCCCACCGACGGTCGGATTGACCCACCGACGGTCGGATTGTCCCATCGAGGGTTGGATTGTCCCACCGATGGTTGGATAGTAAAATTAATCTGAATTATCCCACCGATGGTCGGATTGTCCCACCGATGGTAGGATTGTCCCACCGACGGTGGGATAGTAAAATTAAGTCTGAAGTAAAATTAAGTCTGAATTATCCCACCGATGGTTAGATTGTGCCAACGATGGTCGGATTGTCCCACTCAGGGTCGGATTGTCCCACCGATGGTTCGATTGTCCCACCAATGGTCGGATTGTCCCACCAAGGGTTGGATAGTAAAATGAAGTCTGAAATATCCCACCGATGGTTGGATTGTCACACTGAGGGTCGGATAGTAAATGAAGTCTGAATTATCCGACCAATGGATGGATTGTCCCACCGAGGATCGGATAGTAAAATGAAGTCCTAATTATTCCACTGATGGTTGGATTGTCCCACCAATGGTTAGATTGTCCCACTGATGGTCGGATTGTCCCACCGAGGGTCGGATATTAAAATGAAATCTGAATTATCCCACCGGTGGTCGGATTGTCCCACCGACGGTTAGATTGCGCCACCGATGGTCGGATTGTCCCACCGAGGGTCGGATAGTAAAATGAAGTCTGAATTATCCCACCCATGGTTGGATTGTCCCACCGATGGTCGGATTGTCCCAACGATGGTCGGATTGACCCACCGACGGTCGGATTGTCCCACCGAGGGTCGGATTGTCCCACCGAGGTTCGGATAGTAAGATGAAATCTGAATTATAACAGAGATGGTCGGATTGTCCCAACGATGGTAGGATTGTCCCAACCGACGGTCGGATTGTCCCAACGAGGGTCGGATAGTAAAATGAAGCCTGAATTATCCCAACGATGGTTGGATTGTCCCACCGATGGTTGGATTGTCCCACCGATGGTCGGATAGTAAAATTAATCTGAATTATCCCACCGATGGTCGGATTGTCCCACCGATGGTAGGATTGTCCCACCGAGGGTCGGATAGTAAAATGAAATCTGAATGATCCCATCGATGGTCGGATTGTCCCACCGACGGTTAGATTGCGCCACCGATGGTCGGATTGTCCCACCGAGGGTCGGATAGTAAAATGAAGTCTGAATTATCCCACCCATGGTTGGATTGTCCCACCGATGGTTGGATCGTCCCACCGACGGTCGGATTGACCCACCGACGGTCGGATTGTCCCATCGAGGGTTGGATTGTCCCACCGATGGTTGGATAGTAAAATTAATCTGAATTATCCCACCGATGGTCGGATTGTCCCACCGATGGTAGGATTGTCCCACCGAGGGTCGGATACTAAAATGAAATCTGAATGATCCCATCGATGGTCGGATTGTCCCACCGACGGTTAGATTGCGCCACCGATGGTCGGATTGTCCCACCGAGGGTCGGATAGTAAAATGAAGTCTGAATTATCCCACCCATGGTTGGATTGTCCCACCGATGGTTGGATCGTCCCACCGACGGTCGGATTGACCCACCGACGGTCGGATTGTCCCATCGAGGGTTGGATTGTCCCACCGATGGTTGGATAGTAAAATTAATCTGAATTATCCCACCGATGGTCGGATTGTCCCACCGATGGTAGGATTGTCCCACCGACGGTGGGATAGTAAAATTAAGTCTGAAGTAAAATTAAGTCTGAATTATCCCACCGATGGTTAGATTGTGCCAACGATGGTCGGATTGTCCCACTCAGGGTCGGATTGTCCCACCGATGGTTCGATTGTCCCACCAATGGTCGGATTGTCCCTCCAAGGGTTGGATAGTAAAATGAAGTCTGAAATATCCCACCGATGGTTGGATTGTCACACTGAGGGTCGGATAGTAAATGAAGTCTGAATTATCCGACCAATGGATGGATTGTCCCACCGAGGATCGGATAGTAAAATGAAGTCCTAATTATTCCACTGATGGTTGGATTGTCCCACCAATGGTTAGATTGTCCCACTGATGGTCGGATTGTCCCACCGAGGGTCGGATATTAAAATGAAATCTGAATTATCCCACCGGTGGTCGGATTGTCCCACCGAAGGTCGGATAGTAAAATGAAATCTGAATGATCCCATCGATGGTCGGATTGTCCCACCGACGGTTAGATTGCGCCAACGATGGTCGGATTGTCCCAGAGAGGGTCGGATAGTAAAATGAAGTCTGAATTATCCCACCCATGGTTGGATTGTCCCACCGATGGTCGGATTTTCCCACCGATGGTCGGATTGACTCACCGATGGTCGGATTGTCCCTCCGAGGTTCGGATAGTAAAATTAAATCTGAATTAACCCAGCGATGGTCGGATTGTCCTACTGGTGGTAGGATTGTCCCAACCGACGGTCGGATTGTCCCACCGAGGGTCGGATAGTAAAATGAAATCTGAATGATCCCATCGATGGTCGGATTGTCCCACCGACGGTTAGATTGCGCCACCGATGGTCGGATTGTCCCACCGAGGGTCGGATAGTAAAATGAAGTCTGAATTATCCCACCCATGGTTGGATTGTCCCACCGATGGTCGGATTGTCCCAACGATGGTCGGATTGACCCACCGACGGTCGGATTGTCCCACCGAGGGTCGGATTGTCCCACCGAGGTTCGGATAGTAAGATGAAATCTGAATTATAACAGAGATGGTCGGATTGTCCCAACGATGGTAGGATTGTCCCAACCGACGGTCGGATTGTCCCAACGAGGGTCGGATAGTAAAATGAAGCCTGAATTATCCCAACGATGGTTGGATTGTCCCACCGATGGTTGGATTGTCCCACCGATGGTCGGATAGTAAAATTAATCTGAATTATCCCACCGATGGTCGGATTGTCCCACCGATGGTAGGATTGTCCCACCGAGGGTCGGATAGTAAAATGAAATCTGAATGATCCCATCGATGGTCGGATTGTCCCACCGACGGTTAGATTGCGCCACCGATGGTCGGATTGTCCCACCGAGGGTCGGATAGTAAAATGAAGTCTGAATTATCCCACCCATGGTTGGATTGTCCCACCGATGGTTGGATCGTCCCACCGACGATCGGATTGACCCACCGACGGTCGGATTGTCCCATCGAGGGTTGGATTGTCCCACCGATGGTTGGATAGTAAAATTAATCTGAATTATCCCACCGATGGTCGGATTGTCCCACCGATGGTAGGATTGTCCCACCGAGGGTCGGATAGTAAAATGAAATCTGAATGATCCCATCGATGGTCGGATTGTCCCACCGACGGTTAGATTGCGCCACCGATGGTCGGATTGTCCCACCGAGGGTCGGATAGTAAAATGAAGTCTGAATTATCCCACCCATGGTTGGATTGTCCCACCGATGGTTGGATCGTCCCACCGACGGTCGGATTGACCCACCGACGGTCGGATTGTCCCATCGAGGGTTGGATTGTCCCACCGATGGTTGGATAGTAAAATTAATCTGAATTATCCCACCGATGGTCGGATTGTCCCACCGATGGTAGGATTGTCCCACCGACGGTGGGATAGTAAAATTAAGTCTGAAGTAAAATTAAGTCTGAATTATCCCACCGATGGTTAGATTGTGCCAACGATGGTCGGATTGTCCCACTCAGGGTCGGATTGTCCCACCGATGGTTCGATTGTCCCACCAATGGTCGGATTGTCCCACCAAGGGTTGGATAGTAAAATGAAGTCTGAAATATCCCACCGATGGTTGGATTGTCACACTGAGGGTCGGATAGTAAATGAAGTCTGAATTATCCGACCAATGGATGGATTGTCCCACCGAGGATCGGATAGTAAAATGAAGTCCTAATTATTCCACTGATGGTTGGATTGTCCCACCAATGGTTAGATTGTCCCACTGATGGTCGGATTGTCCCACCGAGGGTCGGATATTAAAATGAAATCTGAATTATCCCACCGGTGGTCGGATTGTCCCACCGACGGTTAGATTGCGCCACCGATGGTCGGATTGTCCCACCGAGGGTCGGATAGTAAAATGAAGTCTGAATTATCCCACCCATGGTTGGATTGTCCCACCGATGGTCGGATTGTCCCAACGATGGTCGGATTGACCCACCGACGGTCGGATTGTCCCACCGAGGGTCGGATTGTCCCACCGAGGTTCGGATAGTAAGATGAAATCTGAATTATAACAGAGATGGTCGGATTGTCCCAACGATGGTAGGATTGTCCCAACCGACGGTCGGATTGTCCCAACGAGGGTCGGATAGTAAAATGAAGCCTGAATTATCCCAACGATGGTTGGATTGTCCCACCGATGGTTGGATTGTCCCACCGATGGTCGGATAGTAAAATTAATCTGAATTATCCCACCGATGGTCGGATTGTCCCACCGATGGTAGGATTGTCCCACCGAGGGTCGGATAGTAAAATGAAATCTGAATGATCCCATCGATGGTCGGATTGTCCCACCGACGGTTAGATTGCGCCACCGATGGTCGGATTGTCCCACCGAGGGTCGGATAGTAAAATGAAGTCTGAATTATCCCACCCATGGTTGGATTGTCCCACCGATGGTTGGATCGTCCCACCGACGGTCGGATTGACCCACCGACGGTCGGATTGTCCCATCGAGGGTCGGATTGTCCCACCGAGGTTCGGATAGTAAAATGAAATCTGAATTATAACAGAGATGGTCGGATTGGCCCACCGATGGTAGGATTGTCCCAACCGACGGTCGGATTGTGCCACCGAGGGTCGGATAGTAAAATGAAGCCTGAATTATCCCAACGATGGTTGGATTGTCCCACCGATGGTTGGATTGTCCCACCGATGGTCGGATAGTAAAATTAATCTGAATTATCCCACCGATGGTCGGATTGTCCCACCGATGGTCGGATTGTCCCACCGACGGTGGGATAGTAAAATTAAGTCTGAAGTAAAATTAAGTCTGAATTATCCCACCGATGGTTAGATTGTGCCAACGATGGTCGGATTGTCCCAGTCAGGGTCGGATTGTCCCAACGATGGTTGGATTGTCCCACCAATGGTCGGATTGTCCCACCAAGGGTTGGATAGTAAAATGAAGTCTGAAATATCCCACCGATGGTTGGATTGTCACACTGAGGGTCGGATAGTAAAATGAAGTCTGAATTATCCGACCAATGGATGGATTGTCCCACCGAGGGTCGGATAGTAAAATGAAGTCTGAATTATCCCACCCATGGTTGGATTGTCCCACCGATGGTCGGATTTTCCCACCGATGGTCGGATTGACTCACCGATGGTCGGATTGTCCCTCCGAGGTTCGGATAGTAAAATGAAATCTGAATTAACCCAGCGATGGTCGGATTGTCCTACTGGTGGTAGGATTGTCCCAGCTATGATCAGATTGTCCCACCGACGGTGGGATAGTAAAATTAAGTCTGAATTAAAATTAAGTCTGAATTATCCCACCGATGGTTAGATTGTGCCAACGATGGTCGGATTGTCCCACTGAGGGTCGGATTGTCCCACCGATTGTTAGATTGTCCCACCAATGGTCGGATTGTCCCACCAAGGGTTGGATACTAAAATGAAGTCCGAATTATCCCACCGATGGTTGGATTGTCACACTGAGGTTCGGATAGTAAAATGAAGTCTGAATTATCCGACCAATGGATGGACTGTCCCACCGAAGGTCGGATAGTAAAGTGAAGTCCTAATTATTCCACTGATGGTTGGATTGTCCCACCAATGGTAAGATTGTCCCACCGATGGTCGAATTTTCCCACCGAGGGTCGGATAGTAAAATGAAGTCTGAATTATCCCACCCATGGTTGGATTGTCCCACCGATGGTCGGATTTTCCCACCGATGGTCGGATTGACCCACCGATGGTTGGATTGTCCCACCGAGGTTCGGATAGTAAAATGAAATCTGAATTATGTCAGCGCTGGTCGGATTGTCCCACCGATGGTAGGATTGTCCCAACCGACGGTCGGATTGTCCCATCGAGGGTCGGATAGTAAAATGAAGTCTGAATTATCCCACCGATGGTAGGCTTATCCCATCCGACGGTCGGATGGCCCCACCGAGGGTCGGATTGTCCCACCGATGGTCGGATTGACCCTCCGACGGTCGGATTGTCCC
The DNA here is from genome assembly GCA_037951165.1 of Lophius americanus. Classification (NCBI taxonomy): domain Eukaryota; kingdom Metazoa; phylum Chordata; class Actinopteri; order Lophiiformes; family Lophiidae; genus Lophius; species Lophius americanus. The sequence goes on from JBBDHG010000430.1 coordinate 50,914, forward strand.
ACCGAGGGTCGGATTGTCCCACCGAGGTTCGGATAGTAAAATGAAATCTGAATTATAACAGAGATGGTCGGATTGTCCCACCGATGGTAGGATTGTCCCAACCGACGGTCGGATTGTCCCAACGAGGGTCGGATAGTAAAATGAAATCTGAATGGTCCCATCGATGGTCGGATTGTCCCACCGACGGTTAGATTGCGCCACCGATGGTCGGATTGTCCCACAGAGGTTCGGATAGTAAAATGAAATCTTAATTATCCCAGCGATGGTCGGATTGTCCCACCGATGGTAGGATTGTCCCATCCGACGGTCGTATTGTCCCAACGAGGGTCGGATTGTCCCACCGAGGTTCGGATAGTAAAATGAAATCTGAATTATAACAGAGATGGTCGGATTGTCCCACCGATGGTAGGATTGTCCCAACCGACGGTTGGATTGTCCCACCGAGGGTCGGATAGTAAAATGAAGCCTGAATTATCCCAACGATGGTTGGATTGTCCCACCGATGGTTGGATTGTCCCACCGATGGTCGGATAGTAAAATTAATCTAAATTATCCCACCGATGGTCGGATTGTCCCAGCTATGGTCAGATTGTCCCACCGAGGGTCGGATAGTAAAATGAAATCTGAATGATCCCATCGATGGTCGGATTGTCCCACCGAGGGTCGGATAGTAAAATGAAGTCTGAATTATCCAACCCATGGTTGGATTGTCCCACCGATGGTCGGATTGTCCCACCGACGGTCGGATTGACCCACCGACGGTCGGATTGTCCCACCGAGGGTCGGATTGTCCCACCGAGGTTCGGATAGTAAAATGAAATCTGAATTATAACAGAGATGGTCGGATTGTCCCACCGATGGTAGGATTGTCCCAACCGACGGTCGGATTGTGCCACAGAGGGTCGGATAGTAAAATGAAGCCTGAATTATCCCAACGATGGTTGGATTGTCCCACCGATGGTTGGATTGTCCCACCGATGGTCGGATAGTAAAATTAATCTGAATTATCCCACCGATGGTCGGATTGTCCCACCGATGGTAGGATTGTCCCAGCTATGATCGGATTGTCCCACCGACGGTGGGATAGTAAAATTAAGTCTGAAGTAAAATTAAGTCTGAATTATCCCACCGATGGTTAGATTGTGCCAACGATGGTCGGATTGTCCCACTGAGGGTCCGATTGTCCCACCGATGGTTGGATTGTCCCACCAATGGTCGGATTGTCCCACCAAGGGTTGGATAGTAAAATGAAGTCCGAATTATCCCACCGATGGTTGGATTGTCACACTGAGGTTCGGATAGTAAAATGAAGTCTGAATTATCCGACCAATGGATGGACTGTCCCACCGAAGGTCGGATAGTAAAATGAAGTCCTAATTATTCCACTGATGGTTGGATTGTCCCACCAATGGTTAGATTGTCCCAGCGATGGTCGAATTTTCCCACCGAGGGTCGGATAGTAAAATGAAGTCTGAATTATCCCACCCATGGTTGGATTGTCCCACAGATGGTCGGATTGTCCCACCGATGGTCGGATTGACCCACCGATGGGTGGATTGTCCCACCGAGGTTCGGATAGTAAAATGAAATCTGAATTATGTCAGCGCTGGTCGGATTGTCCCACCGATGGTAGGATTGTCCCAACCGACGGTCGGATTGTCCCATCGAGGGTCGGATAGTAAAATGAAGTCTGAATTATCCCACCGATGGTAGGCTTATCCCATCCGACGGTCGGATGGCCCCACCGAGGGTCGGATTGTCCCACCGATGGTCGGATTGACCCACCGACGGTCGGATTGTCCCACCGAGGGTCGGATTGTCCCACCGAGGTTCGGATAGTAAAATGAAATCTGAATTATAACAGAGATGGTCGGATTGTCCCACCGATGGTAGGATTGTCCCAACCGACGGTCGGATTGTCCCAACGAGGGTCGGATAGTAAAATGAAATCTGAATGGTCCCATCGATGGTCGGATTGTCCCACCGACGGTTAGATTGCGCCACCGATGGTCGGATTGTCCCACAGAGGTTCGGATAGTAAAATGAAATCTTAATTATCCCAGCGATGGTCGGATTGTCCCACCGATGGTAGGATTGTCCCATCCGACGGTCGTATTGTCCCAACGAGGGTCGGATTGTCCCACCGAGGTTCGGATAGTAAAATGAAATCTGAATTATAACAGAGATGATCGGATTGTCCCACCGATGGTAGGATTGTCCCAACCGACGGTTGGATTGTCCAACCGAGGGTCGGATAGTAAAATGAAGCATGAATTATCCCAACGATGGTTGGATTGTCCCACCTACGGTTAGATTGCGCCACCGATGGTCGGATTGTCCCACCGAGGGTCGGATAGTAAAATGAAGTCTGAATTATCCCACCCATGGTTGGATTGTCCCACCGATGGTCGGATTGTCCCACCGACGGTCGGATTGACCCACCGACGGTCGGATTGTCCCACCGAGGGTCGGATTGTCCCACCGAGGTTCGGATAGTAAAATGAAATCTGAATTATAACAGAGATGGTCGGATTGTCCCACCGATGGTAGGATTGTCCCAACCGACGGTCGGATTGTGCCACCGAGGGTCGGATAGTAAAATGAAGCTTGAATTATCCCAACGATGGTTGGATTGTCCCACCGATGGTTGGATTGTCCCACCGATGGTCGGATAGTAAAATTAATCTGAATTATCCCACCGATGGTCGGATTGTCCCACCGATGGTAGGATTGTCCCAGCTATGATCGGATTGTCCCACCGACGGTGGGATAGTAAAATTAAGTCTGAAGTAAAATTAAGTCTGAATTATCCCACCGATGGTTAGATTGTGCCAACGATGGTCGGATTGTCCCACTGAGGGTCGGATTGTCCCACCGATGGTTGGATTGTCCCACCAATGGTCGGATTGTCCCACCAAGGGTTGGATAGTAAAATGAAGTCTGAATTATCCCACCGATGGTTGGATTGTCCCACCGAGGGTCGGATAGTAAAATGAAGTCTGAATTATTCCACTGATGGTTGGATTGTCCCACCAATGGTTAGATTGTCCCACTGATGGTCGGATTGTCCCACCGAGGGTCGGATAGTAAAATGAAATCTGAATGGTCCCATCGATGGTCGGATTGTCCCACCGACGGTTAGATTGCGCCACCGATGGTCGGATTGTCCCACAGAGGTTCGGATAGTAAAATGAAATCTTAATTATCCCAGCGATGGTCGGATTGTCCCACCGATGGTAGGATTGTCCCATCCGACGGTCGTATTGTCCCAACGAGGGTCGGATTGTCCCACCGAGGTTCGGATAGTAAAATGAAATCTGAATTATAACAGAGATGGTCGGATTCTCCCACCGATGGTAGGATTGTCCCAACCGACGGTTGGATTGTCCCACCGAGGGTCGGATAGTAAAATGAAGCATGAATTATCCCAACGATGGTTGGATTGTCCCACCGACGGTTAGATTGCGCCACCGATGGTCGGATTGTCCCAAAGAGGGTCGGATAGTAAAATGAAGTCTGAATTATCCCACCCATGGTTGGATTGTCCCACCGATGGTCGGATTGTCCCACCGACGGTCGGATTGACCCACCGACGGTCGGATTGTCCCACCGAGGGTCGGATTGTCCCACCGAGGTTCGGATAGTAAAATGAAATCTGAATTATAACAGAGATGGTCGGATTGTCCCACCGATGGTAGGATTGTCCCAACCGACGGTCGGATTGTGCCACCGAGGGTCGGATAGTAAAATGAAGCCTGAATTATCCCAACGATGGTTGGATTGTCCCACCGATGGTTGGATTGTCCCACCGATGGTCGGATAGTAAAATTAATCTGAATTATCCCACCGATGGTCGGATTGTCCCACCGATGGTAGGATTGTCCCAGCTATGATCGGATTGTCCCACCGACGGTGGGATAGTAAAATTAAGTCTGAAGTAAAATTAAGTCTGAATTATCCCACCGATGGTTAGATTGTGCCAACGATGGTCGGATTGTCCCACTGAGGGTCGGATTGTCCCACCGATGGTTGGATTGTCCCACCAATGGTCCGATTGTCCCACCAAGGGTTGGATAGTAAAATGAAGTCCGAATTATCCCACCGATGGTTGGATTGTCCCACCGAGGGTCGGATAGTAAAATGAAGTCTGAATTATTCCACTGATGGTTGGATTGTCCCACCAATGGTTAGATTGTCCCACTGATGGTCGGATTGTCCCACCGAGGGTCGGATAGTAAAATGAAATCTGAATGGTCCCATCGATGGTCGGATTGTCCCACCGACGGTTAGATTGCGCCACCGATGGTCGGATTGTCCCACAGAGGTTCGGATAGTAAAATGAAATCTTAATTATCCCAGCGATGGTCGGATTGTCCCACCGATGGTAGGATTGTCCCATCCGACGGTCGTATTGTCCCAACGAGGGTCGGATTGTCCCACCGAGGTTCGGATAGTAAAATGAAATCTGAATTATAACAGAGATGGTCGGATTGTCCCACCGATGGTAGGATTGTCCCAACCGACGGTTGGATTGTCCCAACGAGGGTCGGATAGTAAAATGAAGCATGAATTATCCCAACGAAGGTTGGATTGTCCCACTGACGGTTAGATTGCGCCACCGATGGTCGGATTGTCCCACCGAGGGTCGGATAGTAAAATGAAGTCTGAATTATCCCACCCATGGTTGGATTGTCCCACCGATGGTCGGATTGTCCCACCGACGGTCGGATTGACCCACCGACGGTCGGATTGTCCCACCGAGGGTCGGATTGTCCCACCGAGGTTCGGATAGTAAAATGAAATCTGAATTATAACAGAGATGGTCGGATTGTCCCACCGATGGTAGGATTGTCCCAACCGACGGTCGGATTGTGCCACCGAGGGTCGGATAGTAAAATGAAGCCTGAATTATCCCAACGATGGTTGGATTGTCCCACCGATGGTTGGATTGTCCCACCGATGGTCGGATAGTAAAATTAATCTGAATTATCCCACCGATGGTCGGATTGTCCCACCGATGGTAGGATTGTCCCAGCTATGATCGGATTGTCCCACCGACGGTGGGATAGTAAAATTAAGTCTGAAGTAAAATTAAGTCTGAATTATCCCACCGATGGTTAGATTGTGCCAACGATGGTCGGATTGTCCCACTGAGGGTCGGATTGTCCCACCGATGGTTGGATTGTCCCACCAATGGTCGGATTGTCCCACCAAGGGTTGGATAGTAAAATGAAGTCCGAATTATCCCACCGATGGTTGGATTGTCCCACCGAGGGTCGGATAGTAAAATGAAGTCTGAATTATTCCACTGATGGTTGGATTGTCCCACCAATGGTTAGACTGTCCCACTGATGGTCGGATTGTCCCACCGAGGGTCGGATATTAAAATGAAATCTGAATTATCCCACCGGTGGTCGGATTGTCCCACCGAGGGTCGGATAGTAAAATGAAGTCCTAATTATTCCACTGATGGTTGGATTGTCCCACCAATAGTTAGATTGTCCCACAGATGGTCGGATTGTCCCACCGAGGGTCGGATATTAAAATGAAGGCTGAATTATCCCACCCATGGTTGGAATGTCCCACCGATGGTCGGATTGTACCACCTAGGGTCAGATTGTCCCACCGAGGGTCGGATAGTAAAATGAAGACTGAATTACCTACCGAGTGTTGGATTGTCCCACCGATGGATGGATTGTCCCTCCGAGGGTCGGATAGTAAAATTAGTCTGAATTATCCCACCGATGGCTGGATTGTCCCACCGATGGTCGGATTGTCCCACCGAGGGTTGGATAATAAAATTAAGTCTGAATGATCCCACAAATGGTTGGATTGTCCCATCGAGGGTAGGATAGTAAAATAAATCTGAATTATCCCACCGATGGTTGGATTGTCCCACCGGTTGTCGGATTGACCCACTGATGGTCGGATTGTCCCACCGAGGGTCGGATATTAAAATGAAGTCTGAATTATCCCACCCATGGTTGGATTGTCCCACCAACGGTCGGATTGTCCCACCGAGGGTCGGATAGTAAAATTAAGTCTGAATTATCCCAGCGATGGTTGGAATGTCCCACCGATGGTCGGATTGTACCACCTAGGGTCAGATTGTCCCACCGATGGTAGGATTGTCCCATCCGACGGTCGTATTGTCCCAACGAGGGTCGGATTGTCCCACCGAGGTTCGGATAGTAAAATGAAATCTGAATTATAACAGAGATGGTCGGATTGTCCCACCGATGGTCGGGTTGTCCCAACCGACGGTTGGATTGTCCCACCGAGGGTCGGATAGTAAAATGAAGCCTGAATTATCCCAACGATGGTTGTATTGTCCCACCGATGGTTGGATTGTCCCACAAATGGTCGGATAGTAAAATGAATCTAAATTATCCCACCGATGGTCGGATTGTCCCAGCTATGGTCGGATTGTCCCACCGAGGGTCGGATAGTAAAATGAAATCTGAATGATCCCATCGATGGTCGGATTGTCCCACCGACGGTTAGATTGTGCCACCGATGGTCGGATTGTCCCACCGAGGGTCGGATAGTAAAATGAAGTCTGAATTATCCCACCCATGGTTGGATTGTCCCACCGATTGTCGGATTGTCCCACCGACGGTCGGATTGACCCACCGACGGTCGGATTGTCCCACCGAGGGTCGGATTGTCCCACCGAGGTTCGGATAGTAAAATGAAATCTGAATTATAACAGAGATGGTCGGATTGTCCCACCGATGGTAGGATTGTCCCAACCGACGGTCGGATTGTGCCACCGAGGGTCGGATAGTAAAATGAAGCCTGAATTATCCCAACGATGGTTGGATTGTCCCACCGATGGTTGGATTGTCCCACCGATGGTCGGATAGTAAAATTAATCTGAATTATCCCACCGATGGTCGGATTGTCCCACCGATGGTAGGATTGTCCCAACTATGATCGGATTGTCCCACCGACGGTGGGATAGTAAAATTAAGTCTGAAGTAAAATTAAGTCTGAATTATCCCACCGATGGTTAGATTGTGCCAACGATGGTCGGATTGTCCCACTGAGGGTCGGATTGTCCCACCGATGGTTGGATTTTCCCACCAATGGTCGGATTGTCCCACCAAGGGTTGGATAGTAAAATGAAGTCCGAATTATCCCACCAATGGTTGGATTGTCCCACCGAGGGTCGGATAGTAAAATGAAGTCTGAATTATTCCACTGATGGTTGGATTGTCCCACCAATGGTTAGATTGTCCCACTGATGGTCGGATTGTCCCACCGAGGGTCGGATATTAAAATGAAATCTGAATTATCCCACCGGTGGTCGGATTGTCCCACCGAGGGTCGGATAGTAAAATGAAGTCCTAATTATTCCACTGATGGTTGGATTGTCCCACCAATAGTTAGATTGTCCCACTGATGGTCGGATTGTCCCACCGAGGGTCGGATATTAAAATGAAGTCTTAATTATCCCACCCATGGTTGGATTGTCCCACCAACGGTCGGATTGTCCCACCGAGGGTCGGATGGTAAAATTAAGTCTGAATTATCCCAGCGATGGTTGGAATGTCCCACCGATGGTCGGATTGTACCACCTAGGGTCAGATTGTCCCACCGAGGGTCGGATAGTAAAATGAAGACTGAATTACCTACAGAGTGTTGGATTGTCCCACCGAGGGTCGGATAGTAAAATGAAGTCCTAATTATTCCACTGATGGTTGGATTGTCCCACCAATAGTTAGATTGTCCCACTGATGGTCGGATTGTCCCACCGGTTGTCGGATTGACCCACTGATGGTCGGATTGTCCCACCGAGGGTCGGATATTAAAATGAAGTCTGAATTATCCCACCCATGGTTGGATTGTCCCACCAACGGTCGGATTGTCCCACCGAGGGTCGGATAGTAAAATTAAGTCTGAATTATCCCAGCGATGGTTGGAATGTCCCACCGATGGTCGGATTGTACCACCTAGGGTCAGTTTGTCCCATCGAGGGTCGGATAGAATAATTAGTCTGAATTATCCCAATTATGGTTGGATTATCCCATCGATGGTCGGATTGTCCCACGGAGGGTTGGATAGTAAAATTAAGTCTGAATAATCCCACAAATGGTTGGATTGTCCCACCGCTGGTCGGATTGTCCCACCGAGGGTTGGACAATAAAATTAAGTCTGAATTATCCCACAAATGGTTGGATTGTCCCACCGAGGGTAGGATAGTAAAATAAATCTGAATTATCTCACCGATGGTTGGATTGTCCCACCGGTTGTCGGATTGACCCACTGATGGTCGGATTGTCCCACCGCTGGTTGGATTGTCCCACCGATGGTCGGATTGACCCACCGATGGTTGGATTGTCCCACCGAGGTTCGGATAGTAAAATGAAATCTAAATTATGCCAGCGATGGTCGGATTGTCCCACCGATGGTAGGATTGTCCCAACCGACGGTCGGATTGTCCCACCGAGGGTCGGATAGTAAAATGAAGCCTGAATTATCCCACCGATGGTAGGCTTATCCCAACCGACGGTCGGACTGTCCCACCGAGGGTCGGATAGTAAAATGAAGTCTGAATTATCCCACCCATGGTTGGATTGTCCCACCGATGGTCGGATTGTCCCACCGACGGTCGGATTGACCCACCGACGGTCGGATTGTCCCACCGAGGGTCGGATTGTCCCACCGAGGTTCGGATAGTAAAATGAAATCTGAATTATAACAGAGATGGTCGGATTGTCCCACCGATGGTAGGATTGTCCCAACCGACGGTCGGATTGTGCCACCGAGGGTCGGATAGTAAAATGAAGCCTGAATTATCCCAACGATGGTTGGATTGTCCCACCGATGGTTGGATTGTCCCACCGATGGTCGGATGGTAAAATTAATCTGAATTATCCCACCGATGGTCGGATTGTCCCACCGATGGTAGGATTGTCCCAGCTATGATCGGATTTTCCCACCGACGGTGGGATAGTAAAATTAAGTCTGAAGTAAAATTAAGTCTGAATTATTCCACCGATGGTTAGATTGTGCCAACGATGGTCGGATTGTCCCACTGAGGGTCGGATTGTCCCACCGATGGTTGGATTGTCCCACCAATGGTCGGATTGTCCCACCAAGGGTTGGATAGTAAAATGAAGTCTGAATTATCCCACCGATGGTTGGATTGTCCCACCGAGGGTCGGATAGTAAAATGAAGTCTGAATTATTCCACTGATGGTTGGATTGTCCCACCAATGGTTAGATTGTCCCACTGATGGTCGGATTGTCCCACCGAGGGTCGGATATTAAAATGAAATCTGAATTATCCCACCGGTGGTCGGATTGTCCCACCGAGGGTCGGATAGTAAAATGAAGTCCTAATTATTCCACTGATGGTTGGATTGTCCCACCAATAGTTAGATTGTCCCACTGATGGTCGGATTGTCCCACCGAGGGTCGGATAGTAAAATGAAGACTGAATTACCTACCGAGTGTTGGATTGTCCCACCGATGGATGGATTGTCCCTCCGAGGGTCGGATAGTAAAATTAGTCTGAATTATCCCACCGATGGCTGGATTGTCCCACCGATGGTAGGATTGTCCCAACCGACGGTCGGATTGTGCCACCGAGGGTCGGATAGTAAAATGAAGCCTGAATTATCCCAACGATGGTTGGATTGTCCCACCGATGGTTGGATTGTCCCACCGATGGTCGGATAGTAAAATTAATCTGAATTATCCCACCGATGGTCGGATTGTCCCACCGATGGTAGGATTGTCCCAACTATGATCGGATTGTCCCACCGACGGTGGGATAGTAAAATTAAGTCTGAAGTAAAATTAAGTCTGAATTATCCCACCGATGGTTAGATTGTGCCAACGATGGTCGGATTGTCCCACTGAGGGTCGGATTGTCCCACCGATGGTTGGATTTTCCCACCAATGGTCGGATTGTCCCACCAAGGGTTGGATAGTAAAATGAAGTCCGAATTATCCCACCAATGGTTGGATTGTCCCACCGAGGGTCGGATAGTAAAATGAAGTCTGAATTATTCCACTGATGGTTGGATTGTCCCACCAATGGTTAGATTGTCCCACTGATGGTCGGATTGTCCCACCGAGGGTCGGATATTAAAATGAAATCTGAATTATCCCACCGGTGGTCGGATTGTCCCACCGAGGGTCGGATAGTAAAATGAAGTCCTAATTATTCCACTGATGGTTGGATTGTCCCACCAATAGTTAGATTGTCCCACTGATGGTCGGATTGTCCCACCGAGGGTCGGATATTAAAATGAAGTCTTAATTATCCCACCCATGGTTGGATTGTCCCACCAACGGTCGGATTGTCCCACCGAGGGTCGGATGGTAAAATTAAGTCTGAATTATCCCAGCGATGGTTGGAATGTCCCACCGATGGTCGGATTGTACCACCTAGGGTCAGATTGTCCCACCGAGGGTCGGATAGTAAAATGAAGACTGAATTACCTACAGAGTGTTGGATTGTCCCACCGAGGGTCGGATAGTAAAATGAAGTCCTAATTATTCCACTGATGGTTGGATTGTCCCACCAATAGTTAGATTGTCCCACTGATGGTCGGATTGTCCCACCGGTTGTCGGATTGACCCACTGATGGTCGGATTGTCCCACCGAGGGTCGGATATTAAAATGAAGTCTGAATTATCCCACCCATGGTTGGATTGTCCCACCAACGGTCGGATTGTCCCACCGAGGGTCGGATAGTAAAATTAAGTCTGAATTATCCCAGCGATGGTTGGAATGTCCCACCGATGGTCGGATTGTACCACCTAGGGTCAGTTTGTCCCATCGAGGGTCGGATAGAATAATTAGTCTGAATTATCCCAATTATGGTTGGATTATCCCATCGATGGTCGGATTGTCCCACGGAGGGTTGGATAGTAAAATTAAGTCTGAATAATCCCACAAATGGTTGGATTGTCCCACCGCTGGTCGGATTGTCCCACCGAGGGTTGGACAATAAAATTAAGTCTGAATTATCCCACAAATGGTTGGATTGTCCCACCGAGGGTAGGATAGTAAAATAAATCTGAATTATCTCACCGATGGTTGGATTGTCCCACCGGTTGTCGGATTGACCCACTGATGGTCGGATTGTCCCACCGCTGGTTGGATTGTCCCACCGATGGTCGGATTGACCCACCGATGGTTGGATTGTCCCACCGAGGTTCGGATAGTAAAATGAAATCTAAATTATGCCAGCGATGGTCGGATTGTCCCACCGATGGTAGGATTGTCCCAACCGACGGTCGGATTGTCCCACCGAGGGTCGGATAGTAAAATGAAGCCTGAATTATCCCACCGATGGTAGGCTTATCCCAACCGACGGTCGGACTGTCCCACCGAGGGTCGGATAGTAAAATGAAGTCTGAATTATCCCACCCATGGTTGGATTGTCCCACCGATGGTCGGATTGTCCCACCGACGGTCGGATTGACCCACCGACGGTCGGATTGTCCCACCGAGGGTCGGATTGTCCCACCGAGGTTCGGATAGTAAAATGAAATCTGAATTATAACAGAGATGGTCGGATTGTCCCACCGATGGTAGGATTGTCCCAACCGACGGTCGGATTGTGCCACCGAGGGTCGGATAGTAAAATGAAGCCTGAATTATCCCAACGATGGTTGGATTGTCCCACCGATGGTTGGATTGTCCCACCGATGGTCGGATGGTAAAATTAATCTGAATTATCCCACCGATGGTCGGATTGTCCCACCGATGGTAGGATTGTCCCAGCTATGATCGGATTTTCCCACCGACGGTGGGATAGTAAAATTAAGTCTGAAGTAAAATTAAGTCTGAATTATTCCACCGATGGTTAGATTGTGCCAACGATGGTCGGATTGTCCCACTGAGGGTCGGATTGTCCCACCGATGGTTGGATTGTCCCACCAATGGTCGGATTGTCCCACCAAGGGTTGGATAGTAAAATGAAGTCTGAATTATCCCACCGATGGTTGGATTGTCCCACCGAGGGTCGGATAGTAAAATGAAGTCTGAATTATTCCACTGATGGTTGGATTGTCCCACCAATGGTTAGATTGTCCCACTGATGGTCGGATTGTCCCACCGAGGGTCGGATATTAAAATGAAATCTGAATTATCCCACCGGTGGTCGGATTGTCCCACCGAGGGTCGGATAGTAAAATGAAGTCCTAATTATTCCACTGATGGTTGGATTGTCCCACCAATAGTTAGATTGTCCCACTGATGGTCGGATTGTCCCACCGAGGGTCGGATAGTAAAATGAAGACTGAATTACCTACCGAGTGTTGGATTGTCCCACCGATGGATGGATTGTCCCTCCGAGGGTCGGATAGTAAAATTAGTCTGAATTATCCCACCGATGGCTGGATTGTCCCACCGATGGTCGGATTGTCCCACCGAGGGTTGGATAATAAAATTAAGTCTGAATGATCCCACAAATGGTTGGATTGTCCCACCGAGGGTAGGATAGTAAAATAAATCTGAATTATCCCACCGATGGTTGGATTGTCCCACCGGTTGTCGGATTGACCCACTGATGGTCGGATTGTCCCACCGAGGGTCGGATATTAAAATGAAGTCTGAATTATCCCACCCATGGTTGGATTGTCCCACCAACGGTCGGATTGTCCCACCGAGGGTCGGATAGTAAAATTAATTCTGAATTATCCCAGCGATGGTTGGAATGTCCCACCGATGGTCGGATTGTACCACCTAGGGTCAGATTGTCCCACCGAGGGTCGGATAGTATAATTAGTCTGAATTATCCCAATTATGGTTGGATTATCCCATCGATGGTCGGATTGTCCCACCGAGGGTTGGATAATAAAATTAAGTCTGAATCATCCCACAAATGGTTGGATTGTCCCAACGCTGGTCGGATTGTCCCAACGAGGGTCGGATAGTAAAATAAATCTGAAATATCCCACCGATGGTTGGATTGTCCCACCGGTGGTCGGATTGACCCACTGATGGTCGGATTGTCCCACCGTGGGTCGGATATTAAAATGAAGTCTGAATTATCCCACCCATGGTTGGATTGTCCCACCAACGGTCGGATTGTCCCACCGAGGGTCGGATAGTAAAATTTAAGTCTGAATTATCGCAGCGATGGTTGGAATGTCCCACCGATGGTCGGATTGTACCACCTAGGGTCAGATTGTCCCACCGAGGGTCGGATAGTAAAATTAGTCTGAATTATCCCAATTATGGTTGGATTATCCCATCGATGGTCGGATTGTCCCACCGAGGGTTAGATAGTAAAATTAAGTCTGAATCATCCCACAAATGGTTGGATTGTCCCACCGCTGGTCGGATTGTCCCACCAAGGGTAGGATAGTAAAATGAATTTGAATTATCCCGCCGATGGTTGGATTGTCCCACCGATGGTCGGATTGACCCACCGATGGTTGGATTGTCCCACCGAGGCTCGGATAGTAAAATTAATCTGAATTATCCCACCGATGGTCGGATTGTCCCACCGATGGTCGGATTGTCCCACCGAGGGTCGGATATTAAAATGAAATCTGAATTATCCCACCGGTGGTCGGATTGTCCCACCGAGGGTCGGATAGTAAAATGAAGTCATAATTATTCCACTGATGGTTGGATTGTCCCACCAATAGTTAGATTGTCCCACTGATGGTCGGATTGTCCCACCGAGGGTCGGATATTAAAATGAAGTCTGAATTATCCCACCCATGGTTGGATTGTCCCACCAACGGTCGGATTGTCCCACCGAGGGTCGGATAGTAAAATTAAGTCTGAATTATCCTAGCGATGGTTGGAATGTCCCACCGATGGTCGGATTGTACCACCTAGGGTCAGATTGTCCCACCGAGGGTCGGATAGTAAAATGAAGACTGAATTACCTACCGAGTGTTGGATTGTCCCACCGATGGATGGATTGTCCCTCCGAGAGTCGGATAGTAAAATTAGTCTGAATTATCCCACCGATGGCTGGATTGTCCCACCGATGGTCGGATTGTCCCACCGAGGGTTGGATAATAAAATTAAGTCTGAATGATCCCACAAATGGTTGGATTGTCCCACCGAGGGTAGGATAGTAAAATAAATCTGAATTATCCCACCGATGGTTGGATTGTCCCACCGGTTGTCGGATTGACCCACTGATGGTCGGATTGTCCCACCGAGGGTCGGATATTAAAATGAATTCTGAATTATCCCACCCATGGTTGGATTGTCCCACCAACGGTCGGATTGTCCCACCAACGGTCGGATAGTAAAATTAAGTCTGAATTATCCCAGCGATGGTTGGAATGTCCCACCGATGGTCGGATTGTACCACCTAGGGTCAGATTGTCCCACCGAGGGTCGGATAGTATAATTAGTCTGAATTATCCCAATTATGGTTGGATTATCCCATCGATGGTCGGATTGTCCCATCGAGGGTCGGATTGTACCACCTAGGGTCAGATTGTCCCACCGAGGGTCGGATAGTAAAATTAGTCTGAATTATCCCAATTATGGTTGGATTATCCCATCGATGGTCGGATTGTCCCACCGAGGGTTGGATAGTAAAATTAAGTCTGAATCATCCCACAAATGGTTGGATTGTCCCACCAAGGGTAGGATAGTAAAATGAATTTGAATTATCCCGCCGATGGTTGGATTGTCCCACCGATGGTCGGATTGACCCACCGATGGTTGGATTGTCCCACCGAGGCTCGGATAGTAAAATTAATCTGAATTATCCCACCGATGGTCGGATTGTCCCACCGATGGTCGGATTGTCCCACCGAGGGTCGGATATTAAAATGAAATCTGAATTATCCCACCGGTGGTCGGATTGTCCCACCGAGGGTCGGATAGTAAAATGAAGTCATAATTATTCCACTGATGGTTGGATTGTCCCACCAATAGTTAGATTGTCCCACTGATGGTCGGATTGTCCCACCGAGGGTCGGATATTAAAATGAAGTCTGAATTATCCCACCCATGGTTGGATTGTCCCACCAACGGTCGGATTGTCCCACCGAGGGTCGGATAGTAAAATTAAGTCTGAATTATCCTAGCGATGGTTGGAATGTCCCACCGATGGTCGGATTGTACCACCTAGGGTCAGATTGTCCCACCGAGGGTCGGATAGTAAAATGAAGACTGAATTACCTACCGAGTGTTGGATTGTCCCACCGATGGATGGATTGTCCCTCCGAGAGTCGGATAATAAAATTAGTCTGAATTATCCCACCGATGGCTGGATTGTCCCACCGATGGTCGGATTGTCCCACCGAGGGTTGGATAATAAAATTAAGTCTGAATGATCCCACAAATGGTTGGATTGTCCCACCGAGGGTAGGATAGTAAAATAAATCTGAATTATCCCACCGATGGTTGGATTGTCCCACCGGTTGTCGGATTGACCCACTGATGGTCGGATTGTCCCACCGAGGGTCGGATATTAAAATGAATTCTGAATTATCCCACCCATGGTTGGATTGTCCCACCAACGGTCGGATTGTCCCACCAACGGTCGGATAGTAAAATTAAGTCTGAATTATCCCAGCGATGGTTGGAATGTCCCACCGATGGTCGGATTGTACCACCTAGGGTCAGATTGTCCCACCGAGGGTCGGATAGTATAATTAGTCTGAATTATCCCAATTATGGTTGGATTATCCCATCGATGGTCGGATTGTCCCATCGAGGGTTGGATAGTAAAATTAAGTCTGAATCATCCCACAAACGGTTGGATTGTCCCAACGCTGGTCGGATTGTCCCAACGAGGGTCGGATAGTAAAATAAATCTGAAATATCCCACCGATGGTTGGATTGTCCCACCGGTGGTCGGATTGACCCACTGATGGTCGGATTGTCCCACCGTGGGTCGGATATTAAAATGAAGTCTGAATTATCCCACCCATGGTTGGATTGTCCCACCAACGGTCGGATTGTCCCACCGAGGGTCGGATAGTAAAATTTAAGTCTGAATTATCCCAGCGATGGTTGGAATGTCCCACCGATGGTCGGATTGTACCACCTAGGGTCAGATTGTCCCACCGAGGGTCGGATAGTAAAATTAGTCTGAATTATCCCAATTATGGTTGGATTATCCCATCGATGGTCGGATTGTCCCACCGAGGGTTGGATAGTAAAATTAAGTCTGAATCATCCCACAAATGGTTGGATTGTCCCACCGCTGGTCGGATTGTCCCACCAAGGGTAGGATAGTAAAATGAATTTGAATTATCCCGCCGATGGTTGGATTGTCCCACCGATGGTCGGATTGACCCACCGATGGTTGGATTGTCCCACCGAGGCTCGGATAGTAAAATTAATCTTAATTATCCCACCGATGGTCGGATTGTCCCACCGATGGTAGGATTGTCCCACCGAGGGTCGGATAGTAAAATGAAGCCTGAATTATCCCAACGATGGTTGGATTGTCCCACCGATGGTCGGATTGTCCCACCGAGGGTCGGATATTAAAATGAAATCTGAATTATCCCACCGGTGGTCGGATTGTCCCACCGAGGGTCGGATAGTAAAATGAAGTCCTAATTATTCCACTGATGGTTGGATTGTCCCACCAATAGTTAGATTGTCCCACTGATGGTCGGATTGTCCCACCGAGGGTCGGATATTAAAATGAAGTCTGAATTATCCCACCCATGGTTGGATTGTCCCACCAACGGTCGGATTGTCCCACCGAGGGTCGGATAGTAAAATTAAGTCTGAATTATCCTAGCGATGGTTGGAATGTCCCACCGATGGTCGGATTGTACCACCTAGGGTCAGATTGTCCCACCGAGGGTCGGATTGTAAAATGAAGACTGAATTACCTACCGAGTGTTGGATTGTCCCACCGATGGATGGATTGTCCCTCCGAGAGTCGGATAGTAAAATTAGTCTGAATTATCCCACCGATGGCTGGATTGTCCCACCGATGGTCGGATTGTCCCACCGAGGGTTGGATAATAAAATTAAGTCTGAATGATCCCACAAATGGTTGGATTGTCCCACCGAGGGTAGGATAGTAAAATAAATCTGAATTATCCCACCGATGGTTGGATTGTCCCACCGGTTGTCGGATTGACCCACTGATGGTCAGATTGTCCCACCGAGGGTCGGATATTAAAATGAATTCTGAATTATCCCACCCATGGTTGGATTGTCCCACCAACGGTCGGATTGTCCCACCAACGGTCGGATAGTAAAATTAAGTCTGAATTATCCCAGCGATGGTTGGAATGTCCCACCGATGGTCGGATTGTACCACCTAGGGTCAGATTGTCCCACCGAGGGTCGGATAGTAAAATTAAGTCAGAATTATCACAGCGATGGTTGGATTGTCCCACCGATGGTTGGATTGTCCCAACGATGGTCGGATAGTAAAAATTAATCTGAATTATCCCACCGATGGTCGGATTGTCCCACCGATGGTAGGATTGTCCCACCGAGGGTCGGATTGTCCCTCCGAGGGTCGGATAGTAAAATTAGTCTGAATTATCCCACCGATGGTTGGATTGTCCCACCGATGGTCGGATTGTCCCACCGAGGGTTGGATAATAAAATTAAGTCTGAATGATCCCACAAATGGTTGGATTGTCCCACCGAGGGTAGGATAGTAAAATAAATCTGAATTATCTCACCGATGGTTGGATTGTCCCACCGGTTGTCGGATTGACCCACTGATGGTCGGATTGTCCCACCGCTGGTTGGATTGTCCCACCGATGGTCGGATTGACCCACCGATGGTTGGATTGTCCCACCGAGGTTCGGATAGTAAAATGAAATCTAAATTATGCCAGCGATGGTCGGATTGTCCCACCGATGGTAGGATTGTCCCAACCGACGGTCGGACTGTCCCACCGAGGGTCGGATAGTAAAATGAAGCCTGAATTATCCCACCGATGGTAGGCTTATCCCAACCGACGGTCGGACTGTCCCACCGAGGGTCGGATAGTAAAATGAAGTCTGAATTATCCCACCCATGGTTGGATTGTCCCACCGATGATCGGATTGTCCCACCGACGGTCGGATTGACCCACCGACGGTCGGATTGTCCCACCGAGGGTCGGATTGTCCCAACCGACGGTCGGACTGTCCCACCGAGGGTCGGATAGTAAAATGAAGCCTGAATTATCCCACCGATGGTAGGCTTATCCCAACCGACGGTCGGACTGTCCCACCGAGGGTCGGATAGTAAAATGAAGTCTGAATTATCCCACCCATGGTTGGATTGTCCCACCGATGATCGGATTGTCCCACCGACGGTCGGATTGCGCCAACGATGGTCGGATTGTCCCAGAGAGGGTCGGATAGTAAAATGAAGTCTGAATTATCCCACCCATGGTTGGATTGTCCCACCGATGGTCGGATTTTCCCACCGATGGTCGGATTGACTCACCGATGGTCGGATTGTCCCTCCGAGGTTCGGATAGTAAAATTAAATCTGAATTAACCCAGCGATGGTCGGATTGTCCTACTGGTGGTAGGATTGTCCCAACCGACGGTCGGATTGTCCCACCGAGGGTCGGATAGTAAAATGAAATCTGAATGATCCCATCGATGGTCGGATTGTCCCACCGACGGTTAGATTGCGCCAACGATGGTCGGATTGTCCCAGAGAGGGTCGGATAGTAAAATGAAGTCTGAATTATCCCACCCATGGTTGGATTGTCCCACCGATGGTCGGATTTTCCCACCGATGGTCGGATTGACTCACCGATGGTCGGATTGTCCCTCCGAGGTTCGGATAGTAAAATTAAATCTGAATCAACCCAGCGATGGTCGGATTGTCCTACTGGTGGTAGGATTGTCCCAACCGACGGTCAGATTGTCCCACCGAGGGTCGGATAGTAAAATGAAATCTGAATGATCCCATCGATGGTCGGATTGTCCCACCGACGGTTAGATTGCGCCACCGATGGTCGGATTGTCCCACCGAGGGTCGGATAGTAAAATATAGTCTGAATTATCCCACCCATGGTTAGATTGTCCCACCGATGGTTGGATCGTCCCACCGACGGTCGGATTGACCCACCGACGGTCGGATTGTCCCATCGAGGGTTCGATTGTCCCACCGATGGTTGGATAGTAAAATTAATCTGAATTATCCCACCAATGGTCGGATTGTCCCACCGATGGTAGGATTGTCCCACCGAGGGTCGGATAGTAAAATGAAATCTGAATGATCCCATCGATGGTCGGATTGTCCCACCGACGGTTAGATTGCGCCACCGATGGTCGGATTGTCCCACCGAGGGTCGGATAGTAAAATGAAGTCTGAATTATCACACCCATGGTTGGATTGTCCCACCGATGGTTGGATCGTCCCACCGACGGTCGGATTGACCCACCGACGGTCGGATTGTCCCATCGAGGGTTGGATTGTCCCACCGATGGTTGGATAGTAAAATTAATCTGAATTATCCCACCGATGGTCGGATTGTCCCACCGATGGTAGGATTGTCCCACCGACGGTGGGATAGTAAAATTAAGTCTGAAGTAAAATTAAGTCTGAATTATCCCACCGATGGTTAGATTGTGCCAACGATGGTCGGATTGTCCCACTCAGGGTCGGATTGTCCCACCGATGGTTCGATTGTCCCACCAATGGTCGGATTGTCCCACCAAGGGTTGGATAGTAAAATGAAGTCTGAAATATCCCACCGATGGTTGGATTGTCACACTGAGGGTCGGATAGTAAATGAAGTCTGAATTATCCGACCAATGGATGGATTGTCCCACCGAGGATCGGATAGTAAAATTAAAAGTCCTAATTATTCCACTGATGGTTGGATTGTCCCACCAATGGTTAGATTGTCCCACTGATGGTCGGATTGTCCCACCGAGGGTCGGATATTAAAATGAAATCTGAATTATCCCACCGGTGGTCGGATTGTCCCACCGATGGTCGGATAGTAAAATGAAATCTGAATGATCCCATCGATGGTCGGATTGTCCCACCGACGGTTAGATTAAGCCAACGATGGTCGGATTGTCCCAGAGAGGGTCGGATAGTAAAATGAAGTCTGAATTATCCCACCCATGGTTGGATTGTCCCACCGATGGTCGGATTTTCCCACCGATGGTCGGATTGACTCACCGATGGTCGGATTGTCCCTCCGAGGTTCGGATAGTAAAATTAAATCTGAATCAACCCAGCGATGGTCGGATTGTCCTACTGGTGGTAGGATTGTCCCAACCGACGGTCGGATTGTCCCACCGAGGGTCGGATAGTAAAATGAAATCTGAATGATCCCATCGATGGTCGGATTGTCCCACCGACGGTTAGATTGCGCCACCGATGGTCGGATTGTCCCACCGAGGGTCGGATAGTAAAATGAAGTCTGAATTATCCCACCCATGGTTGGATTGTCCCACCGATGGTCGGATTGTCCCAACGATGGTCGGATTGACCCACCGACGGTCGGATTGTCCCATCGAGGGTCGGATTGTCCCACCGAGGTTCGGATAGTAAGATGAAATCTGAATTATAACAGAGATGGTCGGATTGTCCCAACGATGGTAGGATTGTCCCAACCGACGGTCGGATTGTCCCAACGAGGGTCGGATAGTAAAATGAAGCCTGAATTATCCCAACGATGGTTGGATTGTCCCACCGATGGTTGGATTGTCCCACCGATGGTCGGATAGTAAAATTAATCTGAATTATCCCACCGATGGTCGGATTGTCCCACCGATGGTAGGATTGTCCCACCGAGGGTCGGATAGTAAAATGAAATCTGAATGATCCCATCGATGGTCGGATTGTCCCACCGACGGTTAGATTGCGCCACCGATGGTCGGATTGTCCCACCGAGGGTCGGATAATAAAATGAAGTCTGAATTATCCCACCCATGGTTGGATTGTCCCACCGATGGTTGGATCGTCCCACCGACGGTCGGATTGACCCACCGACGGTCGGATTGTCCCATCGAGGGTCGGATTGTCCCACCGAGGTTCGGATAGTAAAATGAAATCTGAATTATAACAGAGATGGTCGGATTGGCCCACCGATGGTAGGATTGTCCCAACCGACGGTCGGATTGTGCCACCGAGGGTCGGATAGTAAAATGAAGCCTGAATTATCCCAACGATGGTTGGATTGTCCCACTGATGGTTGGATTGTCCCACCGATGGTCGGATAGTAAAATTAATCTGAATTATCCCACCGATGGTCGGATTGTCCCACCGATGGTCGGATTGTCCCACCGACGGTGGGATAGTAAAATTAAGTCTGAAGTAAAATTAAGTCTGAATTATCCCACCGATGGTTAGATTGTGCCAACGATGGTCGGATTGTCCCAGTCAGGGTCGGATTGTCCCACCGATGGTTGGATTGTCCCACCAATGGTCGGATTGTCCCACCAAGGGTTGGATAGTAAAATGAAGTCTGAAATATCCCACCGATGGTTGGATTGTCACACTGAGGGTCGGATAGTAAAATTAATCTGAATTATCCCACCGATGGTCGGATTGTCCCATCGATGGTAGGATTGTCCCACCGAGGGTCGGATAGTAAAATGAAATCTGAATGATCCCATCGATGGTCGGATTGTCCCACCGACGGTTAGATTGCGCCACCGATGGTCGGATTGTCCCACCGAGGGTCGGATAGTAAAATGAAGTCTGAATTATCCCACCCATGGTTGGATTGTCCCACCGATGGTTGGATCGTCCCACCGACGGTCGGATTGACCCACCGACGGTCGGATTGTCCCATCGAGGGTTGGATTGTCCCACCGATGGTTGGATAGTAAAATTAATCTGAATTATCCCACCGATGGTCGGATTGTCCCACCGATGGTAGGATTGTCCCACCGAGGGTCGGATACTAAAATGAAATCTGAATGATCCCATCGATGGTCGGATTGTCCCACCGACGGTTAGATTGCGCCACCGATGGTCGGATTGTCCCACCGAGGGTCGGATAGTAAAATGAAGTCTGAATTATCCCACCCATGGTTGGATTGTCCCACCGATGGTTGGATCGTCCCACCGACGGTCGGATTGACCCACCGACGGTCGGATTGTCCCATCGAGGGTTGGATTGTCCCACCGATGGTTGGATAGTAAAATTAATCTGAATTATCCCACCGATGGTCGGATTGTCCCACCGATGGTAGGATTGTCCCACCGACGGTGGGATAGTAAAATTAAGTCTGAAGTAAAATTAAGTCTGAATTATCCCACCGATGGTTAGATTGTGCCAACGATGGTCGGATTGTCCCACTCAGGGTCGGATTGTCCCACCGATGGTTCGATTGTCCCACCAATGGTCGGATTGTCCCACCAAGGGTTGGATAGTAAAATGAAGTCTGAAATATCCCACCGATGGTTGGATTGTCACACTGAGGGTCGGATAGTAAATGAAGTCTGAATTATCCGACCAATGGATGGATTGTCCCACCGAGGATCGGATAGTAAAATGAAGTCCTAATTATTCCACTGATGGTTGGATTGTCCCACCAATGGTTAGATTGTCCCACTGATGGTCGGATTGTCCCACCGAGGGTCGGATATTAAAATGAAATCTGAATTATCCCACCGGTGGTCGGATTGTCCCACCGAAGGTCGGATAGTAAAATGAAATCTGAATGATCCCATCGATGGTCGGATTGTCCCACCGACGGTTAGATTGCGCCAACGATGGTCGGATTGTCCCAGAGAGGGTCGGATAGTAAAATGAAGTCTGAATTATCCCACCCATGGTTGGATTGTCCCACCGATGGTCGGATTTTCCCACCGATGGTCGGATTGACTCACCGATGGTCGGATTGTCCCTCCGAGGTTCGGATAGTAAAATTAAATCTGAATTAACCCAGCGATGGTCGGATTGTCCTACTGGTGGTAGGATTGTCCCAACCGACGGTCGGATTGTCCCACCGAGGGTCGGATAGTAAAATGAAATCTGAATGATCCCATCGATGGTCGGATTGTCCCACCGACGGTTAGATTGCGCCACCGATGGTCGGATTGTCCCACCGAGGGTCGGATAGTAAAATGAAGTCTGAATTATCCCACCCATGGTTGGATTGTCCCACCGATGGTCGGATTGTCCCAACGATGGTCGGATTGACCCACCGACGGTCGGATTGTCCCACCGAGGGTCGGATTGTCCCACCGAGGTTCGGATAGTAAGATGAAATCTGAATTATAACAGAGATGGTCGGATTGTCCCAACGATGGTAGGATTGTCCCAACCGACGGTCGGATTGTCCCAACGAGGGTCGGATAGTAAAATGAAGCCTGAATTATCCCAACGATGGTTGGATTGTCCCACCGATGGTTGGATTGTCCCACCGATGGTCGGATAGTAAAATTAATCTGAATTATCCCACCGATGGTCGGATTGTCCCACCGATGGTAGGATTGTCCCACCGAGGGTCGGATAGTAAAATGAAATCTGAATGATCCCATCGATGGTCGGATTGTCCCACCGACGGTTAGATTGCGCCACCGATGGTCGGATTGTCCCACCGAGGGTCGGATAGTAAAATGAAGTCTGAATTATCCCACCCATGGTTGGATTGTCCCACCGATGGTTGGATCGTCCCACCGACGATCGGATTGACCCACCGACGGTCGGATTGTCCCATCGAGGGTTGGATTGTCCCACCGATGGTTGGATAGTAAAATTAATCTGAATTATCCCACCGATGGTCGGATTGTCCCACCGATGGTAGGATTGTCCCACCGAGGGTCGGATAGTAAAATGAAATCTGAATGATCCCATCGATGGTCGGATTGTCCCACCGACGGTTAGATTGCGCCACCGATGGTCGGATTGTCCCACCGAGGGTCGGATAGTAAAATGAAGTCTGAATTATCCCACCCATGGTTGGATTGTCCCACCGATGGTTGGATCGTCCCACCGACGGTCGGATTGACCCACCGACGGTCGGATTGTCCCATCGAGGGTTGGATTGTCCCACCGATGGTTGGATAGTAAAATTAATCTGAATTATCCCACCGATGGTCGGATTGTCCCACCGATGGTAGGATTGTCCCACCGACGGTGGGATAGTAAAATTAAGTCTGAAGTAAAATTAAGTCTGAATTATCCCACCGATGGTTAGATTGTGCCAACGATGGTCGGATTGTCCCACTCAGGGTCGGATTGTCCCACCGATGGTTCGATTGTCCCACCAATGGTCGGATTGTCCCACCAAGGGTTGGATAGTAAAATGAAGTCTGAAATATCCCACCGATGGTTGGATTGTCACACTGAGGGTCGGATAGTAAATGAAGTCTGAATTATCCGACCAATGGATGGATTGTCCCACCGAGGATCGGATAGTAAAATGAAGTCCTAATTATTCCACTGATGGTTGGATTGTCCCACCAATGGTTAGATTGTCCCACTGATGGTCGGATTGTCCCACCGAGGGTCGGATATTAAAATGAAATCTGAATTATCCCACCGGTGGTCGGATTGTCCCACCGACGGTTAGATTGCGCCACCGATGGTCGGATTGTCCCACCGAGGGTCGGATAGTAAAATGAAGTCTGAATTATCCCACCCATGGTTGGATTGTCCCACCGATGGTCGGATTGTCCCAACGATGGTCGGATTGACCCACCGACGGTCGGATTGTCCCACCGAGGGTCGGATTGTCCCACCGAGGTTCGGATAGTAAGATGAAATCTGAATTATAACAGAGATGGTCGGATTGTCCCAACGATGGTAGGATTGTCCCAACCGACGGTCGGATTGTCCCAACGAGGGTCGGATAGTAAAATGAAGCCTGAATTATCCCAACGATGGTTGGATTGTCCCACCGATGGTTGGATTGTCCCACCGATGGTCGGATAGTAAAATTAATCTGAATTATCCCACCGATGGTCGGATTGTCCCACCGATGGTAGGATTGTCCCACCGAGGGTCGGATAGTAAAATGAAATCTGAATGATCCCATCGATGGTCGGATTGTCCCACCGACGGTTAGATTGCGCCACCGATGGTCGGATTGTCCCACCGAGGGTCGGATAGTAAAATGAAGTCTGAATTATCCCACCCATGGTTGGATTGTCCCACCGATGGTTGGATCGTCCCACCGACGGTCGGATTGACCCACCGACGGTCGGATTGTCCCATCGAGGGTCGGATTGTCCCACCGAGGTTCGGATAGTAAAATGAAATCTGAATTATAACAGAGATGGTCGGATTGGCCCACCGATGGTAGGATTGTCCCAACCGACGGTCGGATTGTGCCACCGAGGGTCGGATAGTAAAATGAAGCCTGAATTATCCCAACGATGGTTGGATTGTCCCACCGATGGTTGGATTGTCCCACCGATGGTCGGATAGTAAAATTAATCTGAATTATCCCACCGATGGTCGGATTGTCCCACCGATGGTCGGATTGTCCCACCGACGGTGGGATAGTAAAATTAAGTCTGAAGTAAAATTAAGTCTGAATTATCCCACCGATGGTTAGATTGTGCCAACGATGGTCGGATTGTCCCAGTCAGGGTCGGATTGTCCCAACGATGGTTGGATTGTCCCACCAATGGTCGGATTGTCCCACCAAGGGTTGGATAGTAAAATGAAGTCTGAAATATCCCACCGATGGTTGGATTGTCACACTGAGGGTCGGATAGTAAAATGAAGTCTGAATTATCCGACCAATGGATGGATTGTCCCACCGAGGGTCGGATAGTAAAATGAAGTCTGAATTATCCCACCCATGGTTGGATTGTCCCACCGATGGTCGGATTTTCCCACCGATGGTCGGATTGACTCACCGATGGTCGGATTGTCCCTCCGAGGTTCGGATAGTAAAATGAAATCTGAATTAACCCAGCGATGGTCGGATTGTCCTACTGGTGGTAGGATTGTCCCAGCTATGATCAGATTGTCCCACCGACGGTGGGATAGTAAAATTAAGTCTGAATTAAAATTAAGTCTGAATTATCCCACCGATGGTTAGATTGTGCCAACGATGGTCGGATTGTCCCACTGAGGGTCGGATTGTCCCACCGATTGTTAGATTGTCCCACCAATGGTCGGATTGTCCCACCAAGGGTTGGATACTAAAATGAAGTCCGAATTATCCCACCGATGGTTGGATTGTCACACTGAGGTTCGGATAGTAAAATGAAGTCTGAATTATCCGACCAATGGATGGACTGTCCCACCGAAGGTCGGATAGTAAAGTGAAGTCCTAATTATTCCACTGATGGTTGGATTGTCCCACCAATGGTAAGATTGTCCCACCGATGGTCGAATTTTCACCCCGAGGGTCGGATAGTAAAATGAAGTCTGAATTATCCCACCCATGGTTGGATTGTCCCACCGATGGTCGGATTTTCCCACCGATGGTCGGATTGACCCACCGATGGTTGGATTGTCCCACCGAGGTTCGGATAGTAAAATGAAATCTGAATTATGTCAGCGCTGGTCGGATTGTCCCACCGATGGTAGGATTGTCCCAACCGACGGTCGGATTGTCCCATCGAGGGTCGGATAGTAAAATGAAGTCTGAATTATCCCACCGATGGTAGGCTTATCCCATCCGACGGTCGGATGGCCCCACCGAGGGTCGGATTGTCCCACCGATGGTCGGATTGACCCTCCGACGGTCGGATTGTCCCACCGAGGGTCGGATTGTCCCACCGAGGTTCGGATAGTAAAATGAAATCTGAATTATAACAGAGATGGTCGGATTGTCCCACCGATGGTAGGATTGTCCCAACCGACGGTCGGATTGTCCCAACGAGGGTCGGATAGTAAAATGAAATCTGAATGGTCCCATCGATGGTCGGATTGTCCCACCGACGGTTAGATTGCGCCACCGATGGTCGGATTGTCCCACAGAGGTTCGGATAGTAAAATGAAATCTTAATTATCCCAGCGATGGTCGGATTGTCCCACCGATGGTAGGATTGTCCCATCCGACGGTCGTATTGTCCCAACGAGGGTCGGATTGTCCCACCGAGGTTCGGATAGTAAAATGAAATCTGAATTATAACAGAGATGGTCGGATTGTCCCACCGATGGTAGGATTGTCCCAACCGACGGTTGGATTGTCCCACCGAGGGTCGGATAGTAAAATGAAGCCTGAATTATCCCAACGATGGTTGGATTGTCCCACCGATGGTTGGATTGTCCCACCGATGGTCGGATAGTAAAATTAATCTAAATTATCCCACCGATGGTCGGATTGTCCCAGCTATGGTCAGATTGTCCCACCGAGGGTCGGATAGTAAAATGAAATCTGAATGATCCCATCGATGGTCGGATTGTCCCACCGACGGTTAGATTGCGCCACCGATGGTCGGATTGTCCCACCGAGGGTCGGATAGTAAAATGAAGTCTGAATTATCCAACCCATGGTTGGATTGTCCCACCGATGGTCGGATTGTCCCACCGACGGTCGGATTGACCCACCGACGGTCGGATTGTCCCACCGAGGGTCGGATTGTCCCACCGAGGTTCGGATAGTAAAATGAAATCTGAATTATAACAGAGA
This sequence comes from Lophius americanus, assembly GCA_037951165.1. Taxonomy (NCBI): domain Eukaryota; kingdom Metazoa; phylum Chordata; class Actinopteri; order Lophiiformes; family Lophiidae; genus Lophius; species Lophius americanus. The sequence goes on from JBBDHG010000430.1 coordinate 78,353, forward strand.
TGGTCGGATTGTCCCACCGATGGTAGGATTGTCCCAACCGACGGTCGGATTGTGCCACAGAGGGTCGGATAGTAAAATGAAGCCTGAATTATCCCAACGATGGTTGGATTGTCCCACCGATGGTTGGATTGTCCCACCGATGGTCGGATAGTAAAATTAATCTGAATTATCCCACCGATGGTCGGATTGTCCCACCGATGGTAGGATTGTCCCAGCTATGATCGGATTGTCCCACCGACGGTGGGATAGTAAAATTAAGTCTGAAGTAAAATTAAGTCTGAATTATCCCACCGATGGTTAGATTGTGCCAACGATGGTCGGATTGTCCCACTGAGGGTCCGATTGTCCCACCGATGGTTGGATTGTCCCACCAATGGTCGGATTGTCCCACCAAGGGTTGGATAGTAAAATGAAGTCCGAATTATCCCACCGATGGTTGGATTGTCACACTGAGGTTCGGATAGTAAAATGAAGTCTGAATTATCCGACCAATGGATGGACTGTCCCACCGAAGGTCGGATAGTAAAATGAAGTCCTAATTATTCCACTGATGGTTGGATTGTCCCACCAATGGTTAGATTGTCCCAGCGATGGTCGAATTTTCCCACCGAGGGTCGGATAGTAAAATGAAGTCTGAATTATCCCACCCATGGTTGGATTGTCCCACAGATGGTCGGATTGTCCCACCGATGGTCGGATTGACCCACCGATGGGTGGATTGTCCCACCGAGGTTCGGATAGTAAAATGAAATCTGAATTATGTCAGCGCTGGTCGGATTGTCCCACCGATGGTAGGATTGTCCCAACCGACGGTCGGATTGTCCCATCGAGGGTCGGATAGTAAAATGAAGTCTGAATTATCCCACCGATGGTAGGCTTATCCCATCCGACGGTCGGATGGCCCCACCGAGGGTCGGATTGTCCCACCGATGGTCGGATTGACCCACCGACGGTCGGATTGTCCCACCGAGGGTCGGATTGTCCCACCGAGGTTCGGATAGTAAAATGAAATCTGAATTATAACAGAGATGGTCGGATTGTCCCACCGATGGTAGGATTGTCCCAACCGACGGTCGGATTGTCCCAACGAGGGTCGGATAGTAAAATGAAATCTGAATGGTCCCATCGATGGTCGGATTGTCCCACCGACGGTTAGATTGCGCCACCGATGGTCGGATTGTCCCACAGAGGTTCGGATAGTAAAATGAAATCTTAATTATCCCAGCGATGGTCGGATTGTCCCACCGATGGTAGGATTGTCCCATCCGACGGTCGTATTGTCCCAACGAGGGTCGGATTGTCCCACCGAGGTTCGGATAGTAAAATGAAATCTGAATTATAACAGAGATGATCGGATTGTCCCACCGATGGTAGGATTGTCCCAACCGACGGTTGGATTGTCCAACCGAGGGTCGGATAGTAAAATGAAGCATGAATTATCCCAACGATGGTTGGATTGTCCCACCTACGGTTAGATTGCGCCACCGATGGTCGGATTGTCCCACCGAGGGTCGGATAGTAAAATGAAGTCTGAATTATCCCACCCATGGTTGGATTGTCCCACCGATGGTCGGATTGTCCCACCGACGGTCGGATTGACCCACCGACGGTCGGATTGTCCCACCGAGGGTCGGATTGTCCCACCGAGGTTCGGATAGTAAAATGAAATCTGAATTATAACAGAGATGGTCGGATTGTCCCACCGATGGTAGGATTGTCCCAACCGACGGTCGGATTGTGCCACCGAGGGTCGGATAGTAAAATGAAGCCTGAATTATCCCAACGATGGTTGGATTGTCCCACCGATGGTTGGATTGTCCCACCGATGGTCGGATAGTAAAATTAATCTGAATTATCCCACCGATGGTCGGATTGTCCCACCGATGGTAGGATTGTCCCAGCTATGATCGGATTGTCCCACCGACGGTGGGATAGTAAAATTAAGTCTGAAGTAAAATTAAGTCTGAATTATCCCACCGATGGTTAGATTGTGCCAACGATGGTCGGATTGTCCCACTGAGGGTCGGATTGTCCCACCGATGGTTGGATTGTCCCACCAATGGTCGGATTGTCCCACCAAGGGTTGGATAGTAAAATGAAGTCTGAATTATCCCACCGATGGTTGGATTGTCCCACCGAGGGTCGGATAGTAAAATGAAGTCTGAATTATTCCACTGATGGTTGGATTGTCCCACCAATGGTTAGATTGTCCCACTGATGGTCGGATTGTCCCACCGAGGGTCGGATAGTAAAATGAAATCTGAATGGTCCCATCGATGGTCGGATTGTCCCACCGACGGTTAGATTGCGCCACCGATGGTCGGATTGTCCCACAGAGGTTCGGATAGTAAAATGAAATCTTAATTATCCCAGCGATGGTCGGATTGTCCCACCGATGGTAGGATTGTCCCATCCGACGGTCGTATTGTCCCAACGAGGGTCGGATTGTCCCACCGAGGTTCGGATAGTAAAATGAAATCTGAATTATAACAGAGATGGTCGGATTCTCCCACCGATAGTAGGATTGTCCCAACCGACGGTTGGATTGTCCCACCGAGGGTCGGATAGTAAAATGAAGCATGAATTATCCCAACGATGGTTGGATTGTCCCACCGACGGTTAGATTGCGCCACCGATGGTCGGATTGTCCCAAAGAGGGTCGGATAGTAAAATGAAGTCTGAATTATCCCACCCATGGTTGGATTGTCCCACCGATGGTCGGATTGTCCCACCGACGGTCGGATTGACCCACCGACGGTCGGATTGTCCCACCGAGGGTCGGATTGTCCCACCGAGGTTCGGATAGTAAAATGAAATCTGAATTATAACAGAGATGGTCGGATTGTCCCACCGATGGTAGGATTGTCCCAACCGACGGTCGGATTGTGCCACCGAGGGTCGGATAGTAAAATGAAGCCTGAATTATCCCAACGATGGTTGGATTGTCCCACCGATGGTTGGATTGTCCCACCGATGGTCGGATAGTAAAATTAATCTGAATTATCCCACCGATGGTCGGATTGTCCCACCGATGGTAGGATTGTCCCAGCTATGATCGGATTGTCCCACCGACGGTGGGATAGTAAAATTAAGTCTGAAGTAAAATTAAGTCTGAATTATCCCACCGATGGTTAGATTGTGCCAACGATGGTCGGATTGTCCCACTGAGGGTCGGATTGTCCCACCGATGGTTGGATTGTCCCACCAATGGTCCGATTGTCCCACCAAGGGTTGGATAGTAAAATGAAGTCCGAATTATCCCACCGATGGTTGGATTGTCCCACCGAGGGTCGGATAGTAAAATGAAGTCTGAATTATTCCACTGATGGTTGGATTGTCCCACCAATGGTTAGATTGTCCCACTGATGGTCGGATTGTCCCACCGAGGGTCGGATAGTAAAATGAAATCTGAATGGTCCCATCGATGGTCGGATTGTCCCACCGACGGTTAGATTGCGCCACCGATGGTCGGATTGTCCCACAGAGGTTCGGATAGTAAAATGAAATCTTAATTATCCCAGCGATGGTCGGATTGTCCCACCGATGGTAGGATTGTCCCATCCGACGGTCGTATTGTCCCAACGAGGGTCGGATTGTCCCACCGAGGTTCGGATAGTAAAATGAAATCTGAATTATAACAGAGATGGTCGGATTGTCCCACCGATGGTAGGATTGTCCCAACCGACGGTTGGATTGTCCCACCGAGGGTCGGATAGTAAAATGAAGCATGAATTATCCCAACGAAGGTTGGATTGTCCCACTGACGGTTAGATTGCGCCACCGATGGTCGGATTGTCCCAAAGAGGGTCGGATAGTAAAATGAAGTCTGAATTATCCCACCCATGGTTGGATTGTCCCACCGATGGTCGGATTGTCCCACCGACGGTCGGATTGACCCACCGACGGTCGGATTGTCCCACCGAGGGTCGGATTGTCCCACCGAGGTTCGGATAGTAAAATGAAATCTGAATTATAACAGAGATGGTCGGATTGTCCCACCGATGGTAGGATTGTCCCAACCGACGGTCGGATTGTGCCACCGAGGGTCGGATAGTAAAATGAAGCCTGAATTATCCCAACGATGGTTGGATTGTCCCACCGATGGTTGGATTGTCCCACCGATGGTCGGATAGTAAAATTAATCTGAATTATCCCACCGATGGTCGGATTGTCCCACCGATGGTAGGATTGTCCCAGCTATGATCGGATTGTCCCACCGACGGTGGGATAGTAAAATTAAGTCTGAAGTAAAATTAAGTCTGAATTATCCCACCGATGGTTAGATTGTGCCAACGATGGTCGGATTGTCCCACTGAGGGTCGGATTGTCCCACCGATGGTTGGATTGTCCCACCAATGGTCCGATTGTCCCACCAAGGGTTGGATAGTAAAATGAAGTCCGAATTATCCCACCGATGGTTGGATTGTCCCACCGAGGGTCGGATAGTAAAATGAAGTCTGAATTATTCCACTGATGGTTGGATTGTCCCACCAATGGTTAGATTGTCCCACTGATGGTCGGATTGTCCCACCGAGGGTCGGATAGTAAAATGAAATCTGAATGGTCCCATCGATGGTCGGATTGTCCCACCGACGGTTAGATTGCGCCACCGATGGTCGGATTGTCCCACAGAGGTTCGGATAGTAAAATGAAATCTTAATTATCCCAGCGATGGTCGGATTGTCCCACCGATGGTAGGATTGTCCCATCCGACGGTCGTATTGTCCCAACGAGGGTCGGATTGTCCCACCGAGGTTCGGATAGTAAAATGAAATCTGAATTATAACAGAGATGGTCGGATTGTCCCACCGATGGTAGGATTGTCCCAACCGACGGTTGGATTGTCCCACCGAGGGTCGGATAGTAAAATGAAGCATGAATTATCCCAACGAAGGTTGGATTGTCCCACTGACGGTTAGATTGCGCCACCGATGGTCGGATTGTCCCACCGAGGGTCGGATAGTAAAATGAAGTCTGAATTATCCCACCCATGGTTGGATTGTCCCACCGATGGTCGGATTGTCCCACCGACGGTCGGATTGACCCACCGACGGTCGGATTGTCCCACCGAGGGTCGGATTGTCCCACCGAGGTTCGGATAGTAAAATGAAATCTGAATTATAACAGAGATGGTCGGATTGTCCCACCGATGGTAGGATTGTCCCAACCGACGGTCGGATTGTGCCACCGAGGGTCGGATAGTAAAATGAAGCCTGAATTATCCCAACGATGGTTGGATTGTCCCACCGATGGTTGGATTGTCCCACCGATGGTCGGATAGTAAAATTAATCTGAATTATCCCACCGATGGTCGGATTGTCCCACCGATGGTAGGATTGTCCCAGCTATGATCGGATTGTCCCACCGACGGTGGGATAGTAAAATTAAGTCTGAAGTAAAATTAAGTCTGAATTATCCCACCGATGGTTAGATTGTGCCAACGATGGTCGGATTGTCCCACTGAGGGTCGGATTGTCCCACCGATGGTTGGATTGTCCCACCAATGGTCGGATTGTCCCACCAAGGGTTGGATAGTAAAATGAAGTCCGAATTATCCCACCGATGGTTGGATTGTCCCACCGAGGGTCGGATAGTAAAATGAAGTCTGAATTATTCCACTGATGGTTGGATTGTCCCACCAATGGTTAGATTGTCCCACTGATGGTCGGATTGTCCCACCGAGGGTCGGATATTAAAATGAAATCTGAATTATCCCACCGGTGGTCGGATTGTCCCACCGAGGGTCGGATAGTAAAATGAAGTCCTAATTATTCCACTGATGGTTGGATTGTCCCACCAATAGTTAGATTGTCCCACAGATGGTCGGATTGTCCCACCGAGGGTCGGATATTAAAATGAAGGCTGAATTATCCCACCCATGGTTGGAATGTCCCACCGATGGTCGGATTGTACCACCTAGGGTCAGATTGTCCCACCGAGGGTCGGATAGTAAAATGAAGACTGAATTACCTACCGAGTGTTGGATTGTCCCACCGATGGATGGATTGTCCCTCCGAGGGTCGGATAGTAAAATTAGTCTGAATTATCCCACCGATGGCTGGATTGTCCCACCGATGGTCGGATTGTCCCACCGAGGGTTGGATAATAAAATTAAGTCTGAATGATCCCACAAATGGTTGGATTGTCCCATCGAGGGTAGGATAGTAAAATAAATCTGAATTATCCCACCGATGGTTGGATTGTCCCACCGGTTGTCGGATTGACCCACTGATGGTCGGATTGTCCCACCGAGGGTCGGATAGTAAAATGAAATCTGAATGGTCCCATCGATGGTCGGATTGTCCCACCGACGGTTAGATTGCGCCACCGATGGTCGGATTGTCCCACAGAGGTTCGGATAGTAAAATGAAATCTTAATTATCCCAGCGATGGTCGGATTGTCCCACCGATGGTAGGATTGTCCCATCCGACGGTCGTATTGTCCCAACGAGGGTCGGATTGTCCCACCGAGGTTCGGATAGTAAAATGAAATCTGAATTATAACAGAGATGGTCGGATTGTCCCACCGATGGTAGGATTGTCCCAACCGACGGTTGGATTGTCCCACCGAGGGTCGGATAGTAAAATGAAGCATGAATTATCCCAACGAAGGTTGGATTGTCCCACTGACGGTTAGATTGCGCCACCGATGGTCGGATTGTCCCAAAGAGGGTCGGATAGTAAAATGAAGTCTGAATTATCCCACCCATGGTTGGATTGTCCCACCGATGGTCGGATTGTCCCACCGACGGTCGGATTGACCCACCGACGGTCGGATTGTCCCACCGAGGGTCGGATTGTCCCACCGAGGTTCGGATAGTAAAATGAAATCTGAATTATAACAGAGATGGTCGGATTGTCCCACCGATGGTAGGATTGTCCCAACCGACGGTCGGATTGTGCCACCGAGGGTCGGATAGTAAAATGAAGCCTGAATTATCCCAACGATGGTTGGATTGTCCCACCGATGGTTGGATTGTCCCACCGATGGTCGGATAGTAAAATTAATCTGAATTATCCCACCGATGGTCGGATTGTCCCACCGATGGTAGGATTGTCCCAGCTATGATCGGATTGTCCCACCGACGGTGGGATAGTAAAATTAAGTCTGAAGTAAAATTAAGTCTGAATTATCCCACCGATGGTTAGATTGTGCCAACGATGGTCGGATTGTCCCACTGAGGGTCGGATTGTCCCACCGATGGTTGGATTGTCCCACCAATGGTCCGATTGTCCCACCAAGGGTTGGATAGTAAAATGAAGTCCGAATTATCCCACCGATGGTTGGATTGTCCCACCGAGGGTCGGATAGTAAAATGAAGTCTGAATTATTCCACTGATGGTTGGATTGTCCCACCAATGGTTAGATTGTCCCACTGATGGTCGGATTGTCCCACCGAGGGTCGGATAGTAAAATGAAATCTGAATGGTCCCATCGATGGTCGGATTGTCCCACCGACGGTTAGATTGCGCCACCGATGGTCGGATTGTCCCACAGAGGTTCGGATAGTAAAATGAAATCTTAATTATCCCAGCGATGGTCGGATTGTCCCACCGATGGTAGGATTGTCCCATCCGACGGTCGTATTGTCCCAACGAGGGTCGGATTGTCCCACCGAGGTTCGGATAGTAAAATGAAATCTGAATTATAACAGAGATGGTCGGATTGTCCCACCGATGGTAGGATTGTCCCAACCGACGGTTGGATTGTCCCACCGAGGGTCGGATAGTAAAATGAAGCATGAATTATCCCAACGAAGGTTGGATTGTCCCACTGACGGTTAGATTGCGCCACCGATGGTCGGATTGTCCCACCGAGGGTCGGATAGTAAAATGAAGTCTGAATTATCCCACCCATGGTTGGATTGTCCCACCGATGGTCGGATTGTCCCACCGACGGTCGGATTGACCCACCGACGGTCGGATTGTCCCACCGAGGGTCGGATTGTCCCACCGAGGTTCGGATAGTAAAATGAAATCTGAATTATAACAGAGATGGTCGGATTGTCCCACCGATGGTAGGATTGTCCCAACCGACGGTCGGATTGTGCCACCGAGGGTCGGATAGTAAAATGAAGCCTGAATTATCCCAACGATGGTTGGATTGTCCCACCGATGGTTGGATTGTCCCACCGATGGTCGGATAGTAAAATTAATCTGAATTATCCCACCGATGGTCGGATTGTCCCACCGATGGTAGGATTGTCCCAGCTATGATCGGATTGTCCCACCGACGGTGGGATAGTAAAATTAAGTCTGAAGTAAAATTAAGTCTGAATTATCCCACCGATGGTTAGATTGTGCCAACGATGGTCGGATTGTCCCACTGAGGGTCGGATTGTCCCACCGATGGTTGGATTGTCCCACCAATGGTCGGATTGTCCCACCAAGGGTTGGATAGTAAAATGAAGTCCGAATTATCCCACCGATGGTTGGATTGTCCCACCGAGGGTCGGATAGTAAAATGAAGTCTGAATTATTCCACTGATGGTTGGATTGTCCCACCAATGGTTAGATTGTCCCACTGATGGTCGGATTGTCCCACCGAGGGTCGGATATTAAAATGAAATCTGAATTATCCCACCGGTGGTCGGATTGTCCCACCGAGGGTCGGATAGTAAAATGAAGTCCTAATTATTCCACTGATGGTTGGATTGTCCCACCAATAGTTAGATTGTCCCACAGATGGTCGGATTGTCCCACCGAGGGTCGGATATTAAAATGAAGGCTGAATTATCCCACCCATGGTTGGAATGTCCCACCGATGGTCGGATTGTACCACCTAGGGTCAGATTGTCCCACCGAGGGTCGGATAGTAAAATGAAGACTGAATTACCTACCGAGTGTTGGATTGTCCCACCGATGGATGGATTGTCCCTCCGAGGGTCGGATAGTAAAATTAGTCTGAATTATCCCACCGATGGCTGGATTGTCCCACCGATGGTCGGATTGTCCCACCGAGGGTTGGATAATAAAATTAAGTCTGAATGATCCCACAAATGGTTGGATTGTCCCATCGAGGGTAGGATAGTAAAATAAATCTGAATTATCCCACCGATGGTTGGATTGTCCCACCGGTTGTCGGATTGACCCACTGATGGTCGGATTGTCCCACCGAGGGTCGGATATTAAAATGAAGTCTGAATTATCCCACCCATGGTTGGATTGTCCCACCAACGGTCGGATTGTCCCACCGAGGGTCGGATAGTAAAATTAAGTCTGAATTATCCCAGCGATGGTTGGAATGTCCCACCGATGGTCGGATTGTACCACCTAGGGTCAGATTGTCCCACCGATGGTAGGATTGTCCCATCCGACGGTCGTATTGTCCCAACGAGGGTCGGATTGTCCCACCGAGGTTCGGATAGTAAAATGAAATCTGAATTATAACAGAGATGGTCGGATTGTCCCACCGATGGTCGGGTTGTCCCAACCGACGGTTGGATTGTCCCACCGAGGGTCGGATAGTAAAATGAAGCCTGAATTATCCCAACGATGGTTGTATTGTCCCACCGATGGTTGGATTGTCCCACAAATGGTCGGATAGTAAAATGAATCTAAATTATCCCACCGATGGTCGGATTGTCCCAGCTATGGTCGGATTGTCCCACCGAGGGTCGGATAGTAAAATGAAATCTGAATGATCCCATCGATGGTCGGATTGTCCCACCGACGGTTAGATTGTGCCACCGATGGTCGGATTGTCCCACCGAGGGTCGGATAGTAAAATGAAGTCTGAATTATCCCACCCATGGTTGGATTGTCCCACCGATTGTCGGATTGTCCCACCGACGGTCGGATTGACCCACCGACGGTCGGATTGTCCCACCGAGGGTCGGATTGTCCCACCGAGGTTCGGATAGTAAAATGAAATCTGAATTATAACAGAGATGGTCGGATTGTCCCACCGATGGTAGGATTGTCCCAACCGACGGTCGGATTGTGCCACCGAGGGTCGGATAGTAAAATGAAGCCTGAATTATCCCAACGATGGTTGGATTGTCCCACCGATGGTTGGATTGTCCCACCGATGGTCGGATAGTAAAATTAATCTGAATTATCCCACCGATGGTCGGATTGTCCCACCGATGGTAGGATTGTCCCAACTATGATCGGATTGTCCCACCGACGGTGGGATAGTAAAATTAAGTCTGAAGTAAAATTAAGTCTGAATTATCCCACCGATGGTTAGATTGTGCCAACGATGGTCGGATTGTCCCACTGAGGGTCGGATTGTCCCACCGATGGTTGGATTTTCCCACCAATGGTCGGATTGTCCCACCAAGGGTTGGATAGTAAAATGAAGTCCGAATTATCCCACCAATGGTTGGATTGTCCCACCGAGGGTCGGATAGTAAAATGAAGTCTGAATTATTCCACTGATGGTTGGATTGTCCCACCAATGGTTAGATTGTCCCACTGATGGTCGGATTGTCCCACCGAGGGTCGGATATTAAAATGAAATCTGAATTATCCCACCGGTGGTCGGATTGTCCCACCGAGGGTCGGATAGTAAAATGAAGTCCTAATTATTCCACTGATGGTTGGATTGTCCCACCAATAGTTAGATTGTCCCACTGATGGTCGGATTGTCCCACCGAGGGTCGGATATTAAAATGAAGTCTTAATTATCCCACCCATGGTTGGATTGTCCCACCAACGGTCGGATTGTCCCACCGAGGGTCGGATGGTAAAATTAAGTCTGAATTATCCCAGCGATGGTTGGAATGTCCCACCGATGGTCGGATTGTACCACCTAGGGTCAGATTGTCCCACCGAGGGTCGGATAGTAAAATGAAGACTGAATTACCTACAGAGTGTTGGATTGTCCCACCGAGGGTCGGATAGTAAAATGAAGTCCTAATTATTCCACTGATGGTTGGATTGTCCCACCAATAGTTAGATTGTCCCACTGATGGTCGGATTGTCCCAACGGTTGTCGGATTGACCCACTGATGGTCGGATTGTCCCACCGAGGGTCGGATATTAAAATGAAGTCTGAATTATCCCACCCATGGTTGGATTGTCCCACCAACGGTCGGATTGTCCCACCGAGGGTCGGATAGTAAAATTAAGTCTGAATTATCCCAGCGATGGTTGGAATGTCCCACCGATGGTCGGATTGTACCACCTAGGGTCAGTTTGTCCCATCGAGGGTCGGATAGAATAATTAGTCTGAATTATCCCAATTATGGTTGGATTATCCCATCGATGGTCGGATTGTCCCACGGAGGGTTGGATAGTAAAATTAAGTCTGAATCATCCCACAAATGGTTGGATTGTCCCACCGCTGGTCGGATTGTCCCACCGAGGGTTGGATAATAAAATTAAGTCTGAATTATCCCACAAATGGTTGGATTGTCCCACCGAGGGTAGGATAGTAAAATAAATCTGAATTATCTCACCGATGGTTGGATTGTCCCACCGGTTGTCGGATTGACCCACTGATGGTCGGATTGTCCCACCGCTGGTTGGATTGTCCCACCGATGGTCGGATTGACCCACCGATGGTTGGATTGTCCCACCGAGGTTCGGATAGTAAAATGAAATCTAAATTATGCCAGCGATGGTCGGATTGTCCCACCGATGGTAGGATTGTCCCAACCGACGGTCGGATTGTCCCACCGAGGGTCGGATAGTAAAATGAAGCCTGAATTATCCCACCGATGGTAGGCTTATCCCAACCGACGGTCGGACTGTCCCACCGAGGGTCGGATAGTAAAATGAAGTCTGAATTATCCCACCCATGGTTGGATTGTCCCACCGATGGTCGGATTGTCCCACCGACGGTCGGATTGACCCACCGACGGTCGGATTGTCCCACCGAGGGTCGGATTGTCCCACCGAGGTTCGGATAGTAAAATGAAATCTGAATTATAACAGAGATGGTCGGATTGTCCCACCGATGGTAGGATTGTCCCAACCGACGGTCGGATTGTGCCACCGAGGGTCGGATAGTAAAATGAAGCCTGAATTATCCCAACGATGGTTGGATTGTCCCACCGATGGTTGGATTGTCCCACCGATGGTCGGATGGTAAAATTAATCTGAATTATCCCACCGATGGTCGGATTGTCCCACCGATGGTAGGATTGTCCCAGCTATGATCGGATTTTCCCACCGACGGTGGGATAGTAAAATTAAGTCTGAAGTAAAATTAAGTCTGAATTATTCCACCGATGGTTAGATTGTGCCAACGATGGTCGGATTGTCCCACTGAGGGTCGGATTGTCCCACCGATGGTTGGATTGTCCCACCAATGGTCGGATTGTCCCACCAAGGGTTGGATAGTAAAATGAAGTCTGAATTATCCCACCGATGGTTGGATTGTCCCACCGAGGGTCGGATAGTAAAATGAAGTCTGAATTATTCCACTGATGGTTGGATTGTCCCACCAATGGTTAGATTGTCCCACTGATGGTCGGATTGTCCCACCGAGGGTCGGATATTAAAATGAAATCTGAATTATCCCACCGGTGGTCGGATTGTCCCACCGAGGGTCGGATAGTAAAATGAAGTCCTAATTATTCCACTGATGGTTGGATTGTCCCACCAATAGTTAGATTGTCCCACTGATGGTCGGATTGTCCCACCGAGGGTCGGATAGTAAAATGAAGACTGAATTACCTACCGAGTGTTGGATTGTCCCACCGATGGATGGATTGTCCCTCCGAGGGTCGGATAGTAAAATTAGTCTGAATTATCCCACCGATGGCTGGATTGTCCCACCGATGGTCGGATTGTCCCACCGAGGGTTGGATAATAAAATTAAGTCTGAATGATCCCACAAATGGTTGGATTGTCCCACCGAGGGTAGGATAGTAAAATAAATCTGAATTATCCCACCGATGGTTGGATTGTCCCACCGGTTGTCGGATTGACCCACTGATGGTCGGATTGTCCCACCGAGGGTCGGATATTAAAATGAAGTCTGAATTATCCCACCCATGGTTGGATTGTCCCACCAACGGTCGGATTGTCCCACCGAGGGTCGGATAGTAAAATTAATTCTGAATTATCCCAGCGATGGTTGGAATGTCCCACCGATGGTCGGATTGTACCACCTAGGGTCAGATTGTCCCACCGAGGGTCGGATAGTATAATTAGTCTGAATTATCCCAATTATGGTTGGATTATCCCATCGATGGTCGGATTGTCCCACCGAGGGTTGGATAATAAAATTAAGTCTGAATCATCCCACAAATGGTTGGATTGTCCCAACGCTGGTCGGATTGTCCCAACGAGGGTCGGATAGTAAAATAAATCTGAAATATCCCACCGATGGTTGGATTGTCCCACCGGTGGTCGGATTGACCCACTGATGGTCGGATTGTCCCACCGTGGGTCGGATATTAAAATGAAGTCTGAATTATCCCACCCATGGTTGGATTGTCCCACCAACGGTCGGATTGTCCCACCGAGGGTCGGATAGTAAAATTTAAGTCTGAATTATCGCAGCGATGGTTGGAATGTCCCACCGATGGTCGGATTGTACCACCTAGGGTCAGATTGTCCCACCGAGGGTCGGATAGTAAAATTAGTCTGAATTATCCCAATTATGGTTGGATTATCCCATCGATGGTCGGATTGTCCCACCGAGGGTTAGATAGTAAAATTAAGTCTGAATCATCCCACAAATGGTTGGATTGTCCCACCGCTGGTCGGATTGTCCCACCAAGGGTAGGATAGTAAAATGAATTTGAATTATCCCGCCGATGGTTGGATTGTCCCACCGATGGTCGGATTGACCCACCGATGGTTGGATTGTCCCACCGAGGCTCGGATAGTAAAATTAATCTGAATTATCCCACCGATGGTCGGATTGTCCCACCGATGGTCGGATTGTCCCACCGAGGGTCGGATATTAAAATGAAATCTGAATTATCCCACCGGTGGTCGGATTGTCCCACCGAGGGTCGGATAGTAAAATGAAGTCATAATTATTCCACTGATGGTTGGATTGTCCCACCAATAGTTAGATTGTCCCACTGATGGTCGGATTGTCCCACCGAGGGTCGGATATTAAAATGAAGTCTGAATTATCCCACCCATGGTTGGATTGTCCCACCAACGGTCGGATTGTCCCACCGAGGGTCGGATAGTAAAATTAAGTCTGAATTATCCTAGCGATGGTTGGAATGTCCCACCGATGGTCGGATTGTACCACCTAGGGTCAGATTGTCCCACCGAGGGTCGGATAGTAAAATGAAGACTGAATTACCTACCGAGTGTTGGATTGTCCCACCGATGGATGGATTGTCCCTCCGAGAGTCGGATAGTAAAATTAGTCTGAATTATCCCACCGATGGCTGGATTGTCCCACCGATGGTCGGATTGTCCCACCGAGGGTTGGATAATAAAATTAAGTCTGAATGATCCCACAAATGGTTGGATTGTCCCACCGAGGGTAGGATAGTAAAATAAATCTGAATTATCCCACCGATGGTTGGATTGTCCCACCGGTTGTCGGATTGACCCACTGATGGTCGGATTGTCCCACCGAGGGTCGGATATTAAAATGAATTCTGAATTATCCCACCCATGGTTGGATTGTCCCACCAACGGTCGGATTGTCCCACCAACGGTCGGATAGTAAAATTAAGTCTGAATTATCCCAGCGATGGTTGGAATGTCCCACCGATGGTCGGATTGTACCACCTAGGGTCAGATTGTCCCACCGAGGGTCGGATAGTATAATTAGTCTGAATTATCCCAATTATGGTTGGATTATCCCATCGATGGTCGGATTGTCCCATCGAGGGTCGGATTGTACCACCTAGGGTCAGATTGTCCCACCGAGGGTCGGATAGTAAAATTAGTCTGAATTATCCCAATTATGGTTGGATTATCCCATCGATGGTCGGATTGTCCCACCGAGGGTTGGATAGTAAAATTAAGTCTGAATCATCCCACAAATGGTTGGATTGTCCCACCAAGGGTAGGATAGTAAAATGAATTTGAATTATCCCGCCGATGGTTGGATTGTCCCACCGATGGTCGGATTGACCCACCGATGGTTGGATTGTCCCACCGAGGCTCGGATAGTAAAATTAATCTGAATTATCCCACCGATGGTCGGATTGTCCCACCGATGGTCGGATTGTCCCACCGAGGGTCGGATATTAAAATGAAATCTGAATTATCCCACCGGTGGTCGGATTGTCCCACCGAGGGTCGGATAGTAAAATGAAGTCATAATTATTCCACTGATGGTTGGATTGTCCCACCAATAGTTAGATTGTCCCACTGATGGTCGGATTGTCCCACCGAGGGTCGGATATTAAAATGAAGTCTGAATTATCCCACCCATGGTTGGATTGTCCCACCAACGGTCGGATTGTCCCACCGAGGGTCGGATAGTAAAATTAAGTCTGAATTATCCTAGCGATGGTTGGAATGTCCCACCGATGGTCGGATTGTACCACCTAGGGTCAGATTGTCCCACCGAGGGTCGGATAGTAAAATGAAGACTGAATTACCTACCGAGTGTTGGATTGTCCCACCGATGGATGGATTGTCCCTCCGAGAGTCGGATAGTAAAATTAGTCTGAATTATCCCACCGATGGCTGGATTGTCCCACCGATGGTCGGATTGTCCCACCGAGGGTTGGATAATAAAATTAAGTCTGAATGATCCCACAAATGGTTGGATTGTCCCACCGAGGGTAGGATAGTAAAATAAATCTGAATTATCCCACCGATGGTTGGATTGTCCCACCGGTTGTCGGATTGACCCACTGATGGTCGGATTGTCCCACCGAGGGTCGGATATTAAAATGAATTCTGAATTATCCCACCCATGGTTGGATTGTCCCACCAACGGTCGGATTGTCCCACCAACGGTCGGATAGTAAAATTAAGTCTGAATTATCCCAGCGATGGTTGGAATGTCCCACCGATGGTCGGATTGTACCACCTAGGGTCAGATTGTCCCACCGAGGGTCGGATAGTATAATTAGTCTGAATTATCCCAATTATGGTTGGATTATCCCATCGATGGTCGGATTGTCCCATCGAGGGTTGGATAGTAAAATTAAGTCTGAATCATCCCACAAACGGTTGGATTGTCCCAACGCTGGTCGGATTGTCCCAACGAGGGTCGGATAGTAAAATAAATCTGAAATATCCCACCGATGGTTGGATTGTCCCACCGGTGGTCGGATTGACCCACTGATGGTCGGATTGTCCCACCGTGGGTCGGATATTAAAATGAAGTCTGAATTATCCCACCCATGGTTGGATTGTCCCACCAACGGTCGGATTGTCCCACCGAGGGTCGGATAGTAAAATTTAAGTCTGAATTATCCCAGCGATGGTTGGAATGTCCCACCGATGGTCGGATTGTACCACCTAGGGTCAGATTGTCCCACCGAGGGTCGGATAGTAAAATTAGTCTGAATTATCCCAATTATGGTTGGATTATCCCATCGATGGTCGGATTGTCCCACCGAGGGTTGGATAGTAAAATTAAGTCTGAATCATCCCACAAATGGTTGGATTGTCCCACCGCTGGTCGGATTGTCCCACCAAGGGTAGGATAGTAAAATGAATTTGAATTATCCCGCCGATGGTTGGATTGTCCCACCGATGGTCGGATTGACCCACCGATGGTTGGATTGTCCCACCGAGGCTCGGATAGTAAAATTAATCTTAATTATCCCACCGATGGTCGGATTGTCCCACCGATGGTAGGATTGTCCCACGAGGGTCGGATAGTAAAATGAAGCCTGAATTATCCCAACGATGGTTGGATTGTCCCACCGATGGTCGGATTGTCCCACCGAGGGTCGGATATTAAAATGAAATCTGAATTATCCCACCGGTGGTCGGATTGTCCCACCGAGGGTCGGATAGTAAAATGAAGTCCTAATTATTCCACTGATGGTTGGATTGTCCCACCAATAGTTAGATTGTCCCACTGATGGTCGGATTGTCCCACCGAGGGTCGGATATTAAAATGAAGTCTGAATTATCCCACCCATGGTTGGATTGTCCCACCAACGGTCGGATTGTCCCACCGAGGGTCGGATAGTAAAATTAAGTCTGAATTATCCTAGCGATGGTTGGAATGTCCCACCGATGGTCGGATTGTACCACCTAGGGTCAGATTGTCCCACCGAGGGTCGGATTGTAAAATGAAGACTGAATTACCTACCGAGTGTTGGATTGTCCCACCGATGGATGGATTGTCCCTCCGAGAGTCGGATAGTAAAATTAGTCTGAATTATCCCACCGATGGCTGGATTGTCCCACCGATGGTCGGATTGTCCCACCGAGGGTTGGATAATAAAATTAAGTCTGAATGATCCCACAAATGGTTGGATTGTCCCACCGAGGGTAGGATAGTAAAATAAATCTGAATTATCCCACCGATGGTTGGATTGTCCCACCGGTTGTCGGATTGACCCACTGATGGTCAGATTGTCCCACCGAGGGTCGGATATTAAAATGAATTCTGAATTATCCCACCCATGGTTGGATTGTCCCACCAACGGTCGGATTGTCCCACCAACGGTCGGATAGTAAAATTAAGTCTGAATTATCCCAGCGATGGTTGGAATGTCCCACCGATGGTCGGATTGTACCACCTAGGGTCAGATTGTCCCACCGAGGGTCGGATAGTAAAATTAAGTCAGAATTATCACAGCGATGGTTGGATTGTCCCACCGATGGTTGGATTGTCCCAACGATGGTCGGATAGTAAAAATTAATCTGAATTATCCCACCGATGGTCGGATTGTCCCACCGATGGTAGGATTGTCCCACCGAGGGTCGGATTGTCCCTCCGAGGGTCGGATAGTAAAATTAGTCTGAATTATCCCACCGATGGTTGGATTGTCCCACCGATGGTCGGATTGTCCCACCGAGGGTTGGATAATAAAATTAAGTCTGAATGATCCCACAAATGGTTGGATTGTCCCACCGAGGGTAGGATAGTAAAATAAATCTGAATTATCTCACCGATGGTTGGATTGTCCCACCGGTTGTCGGATTGACCCACTGATGGTCGGATTGTCCCACCGCTGGTTGGATTGTCCCACCGATGGTCGGATTGACCCACCGATGGTTGGATTGTCCCACCGAGGTTCGGATAGTAAAATGAAATCTAAATTATGCCAGCGATGGTCGGATTGTCCCACCGATGGTAGGATTGTCCCAACCGACGGTCGGACTGTCCCACCGAGGGTCGGATAGTAAAATGAAGCCTGAATTATCCCACCGATGGTAGGCTTATCCCAACCGACGGTCGGACTGTCCCACCGAGGGTCGGATAGTAAAATGAAGTCTGAATTATCCCACCCATGGTTGGATTGTCCCACCGATGATCGGATTGTCCCACCGACGGTCGGATTGACCCACCGACGGTCGGATTGTCCCACCGAGGGTCGGATTGTCCCAACCGACGGTCGGACTGTCCCACCGAGGGTCGGATAGTAAAATGAAGCCTGAATTATCCCACCGATGGTAGGCTTATCCCAACCGACGGTCGGACTGTCCCACCGAGGGTCGGATAGTAAAATGAAGTCTGAATTATCCCACCCATGGTTGGATTGTCCCACCGATGATCGGATTGTCCCACCGACGGTCGGATTGACCCACCGACGGTCGGATTGTCCCACCGAGGGTCGGATTGTCCCACCGAGGTTCGGATAGTAAAATGAAATCTGAATTATAACAGAGATGGTCGGATTGTCCCACCGATGGTAGGATTGTCCCAACCGACGGTCGGATTGTGCCACCGAGGGTCGGATAGTAAAATGAAGCCTGAATTATCCCAACGATGGTTGGATTGTCCCACCGATGGTTGGATTGTCCCACCGATGGTTGGATAGTAAAATGAATCTGAATTATCCCACCGATGGTCGGATTGTCCCACCGATGGTAGGATTGTCCCAGCTATGATCGGATTGTCCCACCGACGGTGGGATAGTAAAATTAAGTCTGAAGTAAAATTAAGTCTGAATTATCCCACCGATGGTTAGATTGTGCCAACGATGGTCGGATTGTCCCACTGAGGGTCGGATTGTCCCACCGATGGTTGGATTGTCCCACCAACGGTCGGATTGTCCCACCGAGGGTCGGATAGTAAAATTAAGTCAGAATTATCACAGCGATGGTTGGATTGTCCCACCGATGGTAGGATTGTCCCAGCTATGATCGGATTGTCCCACCGACGGTGGGATAGTAAAATTAAGTCTGAAGTAAAATTAAGTCTGAATTATCCCACCGATGGTTAGATTGTGCCAACGATGGTCGGATTGTCCCACTGAGGGTCGGATTGTCCCACCGATGGTTGGATTGTCCCACCAACGGTCGGATTGTCCCACCGAGGGTCGGATAGTAAAATTAAGTCAGAATTATCACAGCGATGGTTGGATTTTCCCACCGATGGTTGGATTGTCCCACCGATGGTCGGATAGTAAAATTAATCTGAATTATCCCACCGATGGTCGGATTGTCCCACCGATGGTAGGATTGTCCCACCGAGGGTCGGATTGTCCCTCCGAGGGTCGGATAGTAAAATTAGTCTGAATTATCCCACCGATGGTTGGATTGTCCCACCGATGGTCGTATTGTCCCACCGAGGGTTGGATAATAAAATTAAGTCTGAATGATCCCACAAATGGTTGGATTGTCCCACCGAGGGTAGGATAGTAAAATAAATCTGAATTATCTCACCGATGGTTGGATTGTCCCACCGATGGTCGGATTGACCCACCGATGGTTGGATTGTCCCACCGAGGTTCGGATAGTAAAATGAAATCTAAATTATGCCAGCGATGGTCGGATTGTCCCACCGATGGTAGGATTGTCCCAACCGACGGTCGGATTGTCCCACCGAGGGTCGGATAGTAAAATGAAGCCTGAATTATCCCACCGATGGTAGGCTTATCCCAACCGACGGTCGGACTGTCCCACCGAGGGTCGGATAGTAAAATGAAGTCTGAATTATCCCACCCATGGTTGGATTGTCCCACCGATGATCGGATTGTCCCACCGACGGTCGGATTGACCCACCGACGGTCGGATTGTCCCACCGAGGGTCGGATTGTCCCACCGAGGTTCGGATAGTAAAATGAAATCTGAATTATAACAGAGATGGTCGGATTGTCCCACCGATGGTAGGATTGTCCCAACCGACGGTCGGATTGTGCCACCGAGGGTCGGATAGTAAAATGAAGACTGAATTATCCCAACGATGGTTGGAATGTCCCACCGATGGTTGGATTGTCCCACCGATGGTTGGATAGTAAAATTAATCTGAATTATCCCACCGATGGTCGGATTGTCCCACCGATGGTAGGATTGTCCCAGCTATGATCGGATTGTCCCACCGACGGTGGGATAGTAAAATTAAGTCTGAAGTAAAATTAAGTCTGAATTATCCCACCGATGGTTAGATTGTGCCAACGATGGTCGGATTGTCCCACTGAGGGTCGGATTGTCCCACCGATGGTTGGATTGTCCCACCAATGGTCGGATTGTCCCACCAAGGGTTGGATAGTAAAATGAAGTCTGAATTATCCCACCGATGGTTGGATTGTCCCACCGAGGGTCGGATAGTAAAATGAAGTCTGAATTATTCCACTGATGGTTGGATTGTCCCACCAATGGTTAGATTGTCCCACTGATGGTCGGATTGTCCCACCGAGGGTCGGATATTAAAATGAAATCTGAATTATCCCACCGGTGGTCGGATTGTCCCACCGAGGGTCGGATAGTAAAATGAAGTCCTAATTATTCCACTGATGGTTGGATTGTCCCACCAATAGTTAGATTGTCCCACTGATGGTCGGATTGTCCCACCGAGGGTCGGATATTAAAATGAAGTCTGAATTATCCCACCCATGGTTGGATTGTCCCACCAACGGTCGGATTGTCCCACCGAGGGTCGGATAGTAAAATTAAGTCTGAATTATCCCAGCGATGGTTGGAATGTCCCACCGATGGTCGGATTGTACCACCTAGGGTCAGATTGTCCCACCGAGGGTCGGATAGTAAAATGAAGACTGAATTACCTACCGAGTGTTGGATTGTCCCACCGATGGATGGATTGTCCCTCCGAGGGTCGGATAGTAAAATTTGTCTGAATTATGCCACCGATGGCTGGATTGTCCCACCGATGGTCGGATTGTCCCACCGAGGGTTGGATAATAAAATTAAGTCTGAATGATCCCACAAATGGTTGGATTGTCCCACCGAGGGTAGGATAGTAAAATAAATCTGAATTATCCCACCGATGGTTGGATTGTCCCACCGGTTGTCGGATTGACCCACTGATGGTCGGATTGTCCGACCGAGGGTTGGATAATAAAATTAAGTCTGAATGATCCCACAAATGGTTGGATTGTCCCACCGAGGGTAGGATAGTAAGATAAATCTGAATTATCCCACCGATGGTTGGATTGTCCCACCGGTTGTCGGATTGACCCACTGATGGTCGGATTGTCCCACCGCTGGTTGGATTGTCCCAGCGATGGTCGGATTGACCCACCGATGGTTGGATTGTCCCACCGAGGTTCGGATAGTAAAATGAAATCTAAATTATGCCAGCGATGGTCGGATTGTCCCACCGATGGTAGGATTGTCCCAACCGACGGTCGGATTGTCCCACCGAGGGTCGGATAGTAAAATGAAGCCTGAATTATCCCACCGATGGTAGGCTTATCCCACCGATGGTTAGATTTTGCCACCGATGGTAGGATTATCCCACCGAGGGTCGGATAGTAAAATGAAGTCTGAATGATCCCACCCATGGTTGGATTATCCCACCAACGGTCGGATTGTCCCACCGAGGGTCGGATAGTAAAATTAAGTCAAAATTATCCCAGCGATGGTTGGATTGTCCCACCGATGGTTGGATTGTCCCACCGATGGTCGGATAGTAAAATTAATCTGAATTATCCCACCGATGGTCGGATTGTCCCACCGATGGTAGGATTGTCCCACCGAGGGTCGGATTGTCCGTCCGAGGGTCGGGTAGTAAAATTAGTCTGAATTATCCCACCGATGGTTGGATTGTCCCACCGATGGTCGGATTGTCCCACCGAGGGTTGGATAATAAAATTAAGTCTGAATGATCCCACAAATGGTTGGATTGTCCCACCGAGGTTGGATAGTAAAATAAATCTGAATTATCTCACCGATGATTGGATTGTCCCACCGGTTGTCGGATTGACCCACTGATGGTCGGATTGTCCCACCGCTGGTAGGATTGTCCCAACCGACGGTCGGATTGTCCCACCGAGGGTCGGATAGTAAAATGAAGACTGAATTACCTACCGATGGTTGGATTGTCCCTCCGAGGGTCAGATAGTAAAATTAGTCTGAATTATCCCACCGATGGTTGGATTGTCCCACCGATGATCAGGTTTTCCCACCGAGGGTTGGATAATAAAATTAAGTCTGAATGATCCCACAAATGGTCGGATTGTCCCAATGATGGTAGGATTGTCCCAACCGACGGTCGGATTGTCCCACCGAGGGTCGGATAGTAAAATGAAGCCTGAATTATCCCAACGATGGTTGGATTGTCCCACCGATGGTTGGATTGTCCCACCGATGGTCGGATAGTAAAATTAAGTCTGAATGATCCCACAAATGGTCGGATTGTCCCACCGATGGTAGGATTGTCCCACCGAGGGTCGGATAGTAAAATGAAATCTGAATGATCCCATCGATGGTCGGATTGTCCCACCGACGGTTAGATTGCGCCACCGAATGTCGGATTGTCCCACCGAGGGTCGGATAGTAAAATGAAGTCTGAATTACCCCACCCATGGTTGGATTGTCCCACCGATGGTCGGATTGTCCCACCGACGGTCGGATTGACCCACCGACGGTCGGATTGTCCCACCGAGGGTCGGATTGTCCCACCGAGGTTCGGATAGTAAAATGAAATCTGAATTATAACAGAGATGGTCGGATTGTCCCCCCGATGGTAGGATTGTCCCAACCGACGGTCGGATTGTGCCACCTAGGGTCGGATAGTAAAATGAAGCCTGAATTATCCCAACGATGGTTGGATTGTCCCACCGAGGGTTGGATTGTCCCACCGATGGTCGGATAGTAAAATTAATCTGAATTATCCCACCGATGGTCGGATTGTCCCACCGATGGTAGGATTGTCCCAGCTATGATCGGATTGTCCAACCGACGGTGGGATAGTAAAATTAAGTCTGAAGTAAAATTAAGTCTGAATTATCCCACCGATGGTTAGATTGTGCCAACGATGGTCGGATTGTCCCACTGAGGGTCGGATTGTCCCACCGATGGTTGGATTGTCCCACCAATGGTCGGATTGTCCCACCAAGGGTTGGATAGTAAAATGAAGTCTGAATTATCCCACCGATGGTTGGATTGTCCCACCGAGGGTCGGATAGTAAAATGAAGTCTGAATTATTCCACTGATGGTTGGATTGTCCCACCAATGGTTAGATTGTCCCACTGATGGTCGGATTGTCCCACCGAGGGTCGGATATTAAAATGAAATCTGAATTATCCCACCGGTGGTCGGATTGTCCCACCGAGGGTCGGATAGTAAAATGAAGTCCTAATTATTCCACTGATGGTTGGATTGTCCCACCAATAGTTAGATTGTCCCACTGATGGTCGGATTGTCCCACCGAGGGTCGGATATTAAAATGAAGTCTGAATTATCCCACCCATGGTTGGATTGTCCCACCAACGGTCGGATTGTCCCACCGAGGGTCGGATAGTAAAATTAAGTCTGAATTATCCCAGCGATGGTTGGAATGTCCCACCGATGGTCGGATTGTACCACCTAGGGTCAGATTGTCCCACCGAGGGTCGGATAGTAAAATGAAGACTGAATTACCTACCGAGTGTTGGATTGTCCCACCGATTGATGGATTGTCCCTCCGAGGGTCGGATAGTAAAATTAGTCTGAATTATCCCACCGATGGCTGGATTGTCCCACCGATGGTCGGATTGTCCCACCGAGGGTTGGATAATAAAATTAAGTCTGAATGATCCCACAAATGGTTGGATTGTCCCACCGAGGGTAGGATATTAAAATAAATCTGAATTATCCCACCGATGGTTGGATTGTCCCACCGGTTGTCGGATTGACCCACTGATGGTCGGATTGTCCCACCGAGGGTCGGATATTAAAATGAAGTCTGAATTATCCCACCCATGGTTGGATTGTCCCACCAACGGTCGGATTGTCCCACCGAGGGTCGGATAGTAAAATTAAGTCTGAATTATCCCAGCGATGGTTGGAATGTCCCACCGATGGTCGGATTGTACCACCTAGGGTCAGATTGTCCCACCGAGGGTCGGATAGTATAATTAGTCTGAATTATCCCAATTATGGTTGGATTATCCCATCGATGGTCGGATTGTCCCACCGAGGGTTGGATAGTAAAATTAAGTCTGAATCATCCCACAAATGGTTGGATTGTCCCACCGCTGGTCGGATTGTCCCAACGAGGGTCGGATAGTAAAATAAATCTGAATTATCCCACCGATGGTTGGATTGTCCCACCGGTGGTCGGATTGACCCACTGATGGTCGGATTGTCCCACCGAGGGTCGGATATTAAAATGAAGTCTGAATTATCCCACCCATGGTTGGATTGTCCCACCAACGGTCGGATTGTCCCACCGAGGGTCGGATAGTAAAATTAAGTCTGAATTATCCCAGCGATGGTTGGAATGTCCCACCGATGGTCGGATTGTACCACCTAGGGTCAGATTGTCCCACCGAGGGTCGGATAGTAAAATTAGTCTGAATTATCCCAATTATGGTTGGATTATCCCATCGATGGTCGGATTGTCCCACCGAGGGTTGGATAGTAAAATTAAGTCTGAATCATCCCACAAATGGTTGGATTGTCCCACCGCTGGTCGGATTGTCCCACCGAGGGTAGGATAGTAAAATGAATTTGAATTATCCCACCGATGGTTGGATTGTCCCACCGATGGTCGGATTGACCCACCGATGGTTGGATTGTCCCACCGAGGCTCGGATAGTAAAATTAATCTGAATTATCCCACCGATGGTCGGATTGTCCCACCGATGGTAGGAATGTCCCACCGAGGGTCGGATAGTAAAATGAAGCCTGAATTATCCCAACGATGGTTGGAATGTCCCACCGATGGTTGGATTGTCCCACCGATGGTCGGATAGTAAAATTAATCTGAATTATCCCACCGATGGTCGGATTGTCCCATCGATGGTAGGATTGTCCCACCGAGGGTCGGATTGTCCCTCCGAGGGTCGGATAGTAAAATTAGTCTGAATTATCCCACCGATGGTTGGATTGTCCCACCGATGGTCGGATTGTCCCACCGAGGGTTGGATAATAAAATTAAGTCTGAATGATCCCACAAATGGATGGATTGTCCCACCGAGGGTAGGAAAGTAAAATAAATCTGAATTATCCCACCGATGGTTGGATTGTCCCACCGGTTGTCGGATTGACCCACTGATGGTCGGATTGTCCCACCGCTGGTTGGATTGTCCCACCGATGGTCGGATTGACCCACCGATGGTTGGATTGTCCCACCGAGGTTCGGATAGTAAAATGAAATCTAAATTATGCCAGCGATGGTCGGATTGTCCCACCGATGGTAGGATTGTCCCAACCGACGGTCGGATTGTCCCACCGAGGGTCGGATAGTAAAATGAAGCCTGAATTATCCCACCGATGGTAGGCTTATCCCAACCGACGGTCGGACTGTCCCACCGAGGGTCGGATAGTAAAATGAAATCTGAATTATCCCATCGATGGTCGGTTTGTCCCACCGATGGTTAGATTTTGCCACCGATGGTAGGATTATCCCAAAGAGGGTCGGATAGTAAAATGAAGTCTGAATGATCCCACCCATGGTTGGATTATCCCACCAACGGTCGGATTGTCCCACCGAGGGTCGGATAGTAAAATTAAGTCAGAATTATCCCAGCGATGGTTGGAATGTCCCACCGATGGTCGGATTGTCCCACCGAGGGTTGGATAATAAAATTAAGTCTGAATGATCCCACAAATGGTTGGATTGTCCCACCGAGGGTAGGATAGTAAAATAAATCTGAATTATCCCACCGATGGTTGGATTGTCCCACCGGTTGTCGGATTGACCCACTGATGGTCGGATTGTCCCACCGCTGGTTGGATTGTCCCACCGATGGTCGGATTGACCATCCGATGGTTGGATTGTCCCACCGAGGTTCGGATAGTAAAATGAAATCTAAATTATGCCAGCGATGGTTGGATTGTCCCACCGATGGTAGGATTGTCCCAACCGACGGTCGGATTGTCCCACCGAGGGTCGGATAGTAAAATGAAGCCTGAATTATCCCACCGATGGTAGGCTTATCCCAACCGACGGTCGGACTGTCCCACCGAGGGTCGGATAGTAAAATGAAGTCTGAATGATCCCACCCAGGGTTGGATAGTCCCACCAACGGTCGGATTGTCCCACCGAGGGTCGGATAGTAAAATTAAGTCAGAATTATCCCAGCGTTGGTTGGAATGTCCCACCGATGGTCGGATTGTCCCACCGAGGGTCGGATAGTAAAATGAAGACTGAATTACCTACCGATGGTTGGATTGTCCCTCCGAGGGTCGGATAGTAAAATTAGTCTGAATTATCCCACCGATGGTTGGATTGTCCCACCGATGATCAGATTTTCCCACCGAGGGTTGGATAATAAAATTAAGTCTGAATGATCCCACAAATGGTCGGATTGTCCCAACGATGGTAGGATTGTCCCAACCGACGGTCGGATTGTCCCACCGAGGGTCGGATAGTAAAATGAAGCCTGAATTATCCCAACGATGGTTGGATTGTCCCACCGATGGTTGGATTGTCCCACCGATGGTCGGATAGTAAAATTAATCTGAATTATCCCACCGATTGTCGGATTGTCCCACCGATGGTAGGATTGTCCCACCGAGGGTCGGATAGTAAAATGAAATCTGAATGATCCCATCGATGGTCGGATTGTCCCACCGACGGTTAGATTGCGCCACCGATGGTCGGATTGTCCCACCGAGCGTCGGATAGTAAAATGAAGTCTGAATTATCCCACCCATGGTTGGATTGTCCCACCGATGGTCGGATTGTCCCACCGACGGTCGGATTGACCCACCGACGGTCGGATTGTCCCACCGAGGGTCGGATTGTCCCACCGAGGTTCGGATAGTAAAATGAAATCTGAATTATAACAGAGATGGTCAGATTGTCCCACCGATGGTAGGATTGTCCCAACCGACGGTCGGATTGTGCCACCGAGGGTCGGATAGTAAAATGAAGCCTGAATTATCCCAAAGATGGTTGGATTTTCCCACCGATGGTTGGATTGTCCCACCGATGGTCGGATAGTAAAATTAATCTGAATTATCCCACCGATGGTCGGATTGTCCCACCGATGGTAGGATTGTCCCAGCTATGATCGGATTGTCCCACCGACGGTGGGATAGTAAAATTAAGTCTGAAGTAAAATTAAGTCTGAATTATCCCACCGATGGTTAGATTGTGCCAACGATGGTCGGATTGTCCCACTGAGGGTCGGATTGTCCCACCGATGGTTGGATTGTCCCACCAATGGTCGGATTGTCCCACCAAGGGTTGGATAGTAAAATGAAGTCCGAATTATCCCACCGATGGTTGGATTGTAACACTGAGGTTCGGATAGTAAAATGAAGTCTGAATTATCCGACCAATGGATGGACTGTCCCACCGAGGGTCGGATAGTAAAATGAAGTCCTAATTATTCCACTGATGGTTGGATTGTCCCACCAATGGTTAGATTGTCCCACTGATGGTCGGATTGTCCCACCGAGGGTCGGATATTAAAATGAAATCTGAATTATCCCACCGGTGGTCGGATTGTCCCACCGAGGGTCGGATAGTAAAATGAAGTCCTAATTATTCCACTGATGGTTGGATTGTCCCACCAATAGTTAGATTGTCCCACTGATGGTCGGATTGTCCCACCGAGGGTCGGATATTAAAATGAAGTCTGAATTATCCCACCCATGGTTGGATTGTCCCACCAACGGTCGGATTGTCCCACCGAGGGTCGGATAGTAAAATTAAGTCTGAATTATCCCAGCGATGGTTGGAATGTCCCACCGATGGTCGGATTGTACCACCGAGGGTCGGATAGTAAAATGAAGACTGAATTACCTACCGATGGTTGGATTGTCCCTCCGAGGGTCGGATAGTAAAATTAGTCTGAATTATCCCACCGATGGTTGGATTGTCCCACCGATGATCAGGTTTTCCCACCGAGGGTTGGATAATAAAATTAAGTCTGAATGATCCCACAAATGGTCGGATTGTCCCAATGATGGTAGGATTGTCCCAACCGACGGTCGGATTGTCCCACCGAGGGTCGGATAGTAAAATGAAGCCTGAATTATCCCAACGATGGTTGGATTGTCCCACCGATGGTTGGATTGTCCCACCGATGGTCGGATAGTAAAATTAAGTCTGAATGATCCCACAAATGGTCGGATTGTCCCACCGATGGTGGGATTGTCCCACCGAGGGTCGGATAGTAAAATGAAATCTGAATGATCCCATCGATGGTCGGATTGTCCCACCGACGGTTAGATTGCGCCACCGAATGTCGGATTGTCCCACCGAGGGTCGGATAGTAAAATGAAGTCTGAATTACCCCACCCATGGTTGGATTGTCCCACCGATGGTCGGATTGTCCCACCGACGGTCGGATTGACCCACCGACGGTCGGATTGTCCCACCGAGGGTCGGATTGTCCCACCGAGGTTCGGATAGTAAAATGAAATCTGAATTATAACAGAGATGGTCGGATTGTCCCCCCGATGGTAGGATTGTCCCAACCGACGGTCGGATTGTGCCACCGAGGGTCGGATAGTAAAATGAAGCCTGAATTATCCCAACGATAGTTGGATTGTCCCACCGATGGTTGGATTGTCCCACCGATGGTCGGATAGTAAAATTAATCTGAATTATCCCACCGATGGTTGGATTGTAACACTGAGGTTCGGTTAGTAAAATGAAGTCTGAATTATCCGACCAATGGATGGACTGTCCCACCGATGGTCGGAAAGTAAAATGAAGTCCTAATTATTCCACTGATGGTTGGATTGTCCCACCAATGGTTAGATTGTCCCACTGATGGTCGGATTGTCCCATCGAGGGTCGGATATTGAAATGAAATCTGAATTATGTCCCCGGTGGTCGGATTGTCCCACCGAGGGTCGGATAGTAAAATGAAGTCCTAATTATTCCACTGATGGTTGGATTGTCCCACCAATAGTTAGATTGTCCCACTGATGGTCGGATTGTCCCACCGAGGGTCGGATATTAAAATGAAGTCTGAATTATCCCACCCATGGTTGGATTGTCCCACCAACGGTCGGATTGTCCCACCGAGGGTCGGATAGTAAAATTAAGTCTGAATTATCCCAGCGATGGTTGGAATGTCCCACCGATGGTCGGATTGTACCACCTAGGGTCAGATTGTCCCACCGAGGGTCGGATAGTAAAATGAAGACTGAATTACCTACCGAGTGTTGGATTGTCCCACCGATGGATGGATTGTCCCTCCGAGGGTCGGATAGTAAAATTAGTCTGAATTATCCCACCGATGGTTGGATTGTCCCACCAATGGTCGGATTGTCCCACCGAGGGTTGGATAATAAAATTAAGTCTGAATGATCCCACAAATGGTTGGATTGTCCCACCGAGGGTAGGATAGTAAAATAAATCTGAACTATCCCACCGATGGTTGGATTGTCCCACCGGTGGTCGGATTGACCCACTGATGGTCGGATTGTCCCACCGAGGGTCGGATATTAAAATGAAGTCTGAATTATCCCACCCATGGTTGGATTGTCCCACCAACGGTCGGATTGTCCCACCGAGGGTCGGATAGTAAAATTAAGTCTGAATTATCCCAGCGATGGTTGGAATGTCCCACCGATGGTCGGATTGTACCACCTAGGGTCAGATTGTCCCACCGAGGGTCAGATAGTAAAATTAGTCTGAATTATCCCAATTATGGTTGGATTGTCCCACCGCTGGTCGGATTGTCCCACCGAGGGTCGGATAGTAAAATGAATTTGAATTATCCCACCGATGGTTGGATTGTCCCACCGATGGTCGGATTGACCCACCGATGGTTGGATTGTCCCACCGAGGTTCGGATAGTAAAATGAAATCTAAATTTTGCCAGCGATGGTCGGATTGTCCCACCGATGGTAGGATTGTCCCAACCGACGGTCGGATTGTCCCACCGAGGGTCGGATAGTAAAAAGAAGCCTGATTAATCCCACCGATGGTAGGCTTATCCCAACCGACGGTCGGACTGTCCCACTGAGGGTCGGATAGTGAAATGAAATCTGAATTATCCCATCGATGGTCGGTTTGTCCCACCGATGGTTAGATTTTGCCACCGATGGTAGGATTATCCCACCGAGGGTCGGATAGTAAAATAAAGTCTGAATGATCCCACCCATGGTTGGATTGTCCCACCAACGGTCGGATTGTCCCACCGAGGGTCGGATAATAAAATTAAGTCAGAATTATCCCAGCGATGGTTGGAATGTCCCACCGATGGTCGGATTGTCCTACCGAGGGTCGGATAGTAAAATGAAGACTGAAATACCTACCGATGGTTGGATTGTCCCTCCGAGGGTCGGATAGTAAAATTAGTCTGAATTATCGCACCGATGGTTGGATTGTCCCACCGATGATCAGTTTGTCCCACCGAGGGTTGGATAATAAAATTAAGTCTGAATGATCCCACAAATGGTTGGATTGTCCCACCGAGGGTAAGATAGTAAAATTAAGTCTGAATTATCCCAGCGATGGTTGGAATGTCCCACCGATGGTCGGATTGTCCCACCTATGGTCAGATTGTCCCACCGAGGGTCGGAGACTTAAATGAAGACTGAATTACCTACCGATGGTTGGATTGTCCCACCGATGGTTGGATTGTCCCACCGGTGGTCGGAATGTCCCACCGATGGTCGGATTTTCCCACTGAGGGTTGGATAGTAAAATTAAGTCTGAATAATCCCACAAATGGTTGGATTGTCCCATCGATGGTCGGATTGTCCCACCGAGGGTCGGATAGTTAAATGAATCTGAATTATCCCACCGATGGTTGGATTGTCCCACCGATGGTCGGATTGTCCCACCGGTGGTTGGATTGTCCCACCGATGGTCGGATTGTCCCACGGAGGGTCGGATAGTAAAATTAAGTCTGAATTATCCCAGCGATGGTTGGAATGTCCCACCGTTGGTTGGATTGTCCCACCAACAGTCGGATTGTCCCACCGAGGGTCGGATAGTAAAATTAAGTCTGAATTATCCCAGCGATGGTTGGAATGTCCCACCGATGGTCGGATTGTCCCACCTATGGTCAGATTGTCCCACCGAGGGTCGGATAGTAAAATGAAGACTGAATTACCTACCGATGGTTGGATTGCCCCCCCGATGGTAGGATTGTCCCAACCGACGGTCGGATTGTGCCACCGAGGGTCGGATAGTAAAATGAAGCCTGAATTATCCCAACGATGGTTGGATTGTCCCACCGATGGTTGGATTGTCCCACCGATGGTCGGATAGTAAAATTAATCTGAATTATCCCACCGATGGTTGGATTGTAACACTGAGGTTCGGTTAGTAAAATGAAGTCTGAATTATCCGACCAATGGATGGACTGTCCCACCGAGGGTCGGATAGTAAAATGAAGTCCTAATTATTCCACTGATGGTTGGATTGTCCCACCAATGGTTAGATTGTCCCACTGATGGTCGGATTGTCCCACCGAGGGTCGGATATTAAAATGAAATCTGAATTATCCCACCGGTGGTCGGATTGTCCCACCGAGGGTCGGATAGTAAAATGAAGTCCTAATTATTCCACTGATGGTTGGATTGTCCCACCAATAGTTAGATTGTCCCACTGATGGTCGGATTGTCCCACCGAGGGTCGGATATTAAAATGAAGTCTGAATTATCCCACCCATGGTTGGATTGTCCCACCAACGGTCGGATTGTCCCACCGAGGGTCGGATAGTAAAATTAAGTCTGAATTATCCCAGCGATGGTTGGAATGTCCCACCGATGGTCGGATTGTACCACCTAGGGTCAGATTGTCCCACCGAGGGTCGGATAGTAAAATGAAGACTGAATTACCTACCGAGTGTTGGATTGTCCCACCGATGGATGGATTGTCCCTCCGAGGGTCGGATAGTAAAATTAGTCTGAATTATCCCACCGATGGTTGGATTGTCCCACCAATGGTCGGATTGTCCCACCGAGGGTTGGATAATAAAATTAAGTCTGAATGATCCCACAAATGGTTGGATTGTCCCACCGAGGGTAGGATAGTAAAATAAATCTGAATTATCCCACCGATGGTTGGATTGTCCCACCGGTGGTCGGATTGACCCACTGATGGTCGGATTGTCCCACCGAGGGTCGGATATTAAAATGAAGTCTGAATTATCCCACCCATGGTTGGATTGTCCCACCAACGGTCGGATTGTCCCACCGAGGGTCGGATAGTAAAATTAAGTCTGAATTATCCCAGCGATGGTTGGAATGTCCCACCGATGGTCGGATTGTACCACCTAGGGTCAGATTGTCCCACCGAGGGTCAGATAGTAAAATTAGTCTGAATTATCCCAATTATGGTTGGATTATCCCATCGATGGTCGGATTGTCCCACCGAGGGTTGGATAGTAAAATTAAGTCTGAATCATCCCACAAATGGTTGGATTGTCCCACCGCTGGTCGGATTGTCCCACCGAGGGTCGGATAGTAAAATGAATTTGAATTATCCCACCGATGGTTGGATTGTCCCACCGATGGTCGGATTGACCCACTGATGGTTGGATTGTCCCACCGAGGTTCGGATAGTAAAATGAAATCTAAATTATGCCAGCGATGGTCGGATTGTCCCACCGATGGTAGGATTGTCCCAACCGACGGTCGGATTGTCCCACCGAGGGTCGGATAGTAAAAAGAAGCCTGATTAATCCCACCGATGGTAGGCTTATCCCAACCGACGGTCGGACTGTCCCACCGAGGGTCGGATAGTGAAATGAAATCTGAATTATCCCATCGATGGTCGGTTTGTCCCACCGATGGTTAGATTTTGCCACCGATGGTAGGATTATCCCACCGAGGGTCGGATAGTAAAATAAAGTCTGAATGATCCCACCCATGGTTGGATAGTCCCACCAACGGTCGGATTGTCCCACCGAGGGTCGGATAATAAAATTAAGTCAGAATTATCCCAGCGATGGTTGGAATGTCCCACCGATGGTCGGATTGTCCTACCGAGGGTCGGATAGTAAAATGAAGACTGAATTACCTACCGATGGTTGGATTGTCCCTCCGAGGGTCGGATAGTAAAATTAGTCTGAATTATCGCACCGATGGTTGGATTGTCCCACCGATGATCAGATTGTCCCACCGAGGGTTGGATAATAAAATTAAGTCTGAATGATCCCACAAATGGTTGGATTGTCCCACCGAGGGTAAGATAGTAAAATTAAGTCTGAATTATCCCAGCGATGGTTGGAATGTCCCACCGATGGTCGGATTGTCCCACCTATGGTCAGATTGTCCCACCGAGGGTCGGAGAGTTAAATGAAGACTGAATTACCTACCGATGGTTGGATTGTCCCACCGATGGATGGATTGTCCCTCCGAGGGTCGGATAGTAAAATTAGTCTGAATTATCCCACCGATGGTTGGATTGTCCCACCGGTGGTCGGAATGTCCCACCGATGGTCGGATTTTCCCACTGAGGGTTGGATAGTAAAAGTAAGTCTGAATAATCCCACAAATGGTTGGATTGTCCCATCGATGGTCGGATTGTCCCACCGAGGGTCGGATAGTTAAATGAATCTGAATTATCCCACCGATGGTTGGATTGTCCCACCGATGGTCGGATTGTCCCACCGGTGGTTGGATTGTCCCACCGATGGTCGGATTGTCCCACGGAGGGTCGGATAGTAAAATTAAGTCTGAATTATCCCAGCGATGGTTGGAATGTCCCACCGTTGGTTGGATTGTCCCACCAACAGTCGGATTGTCCCACCGAGGGTCGGATAGTAAAATTAAGTCTGAATTATCCCAGCGATGGTTGGAATGTCCCACCGATGGTCAGATTGTCCCACCTATGGTCAGATTGTCCCACCAATGGTCGGATAGTAAAATTAATCTGAATTATCCCACCGATGGTTGGATTGTAACACTGAGGTTCGGTTAGTAAAATGAAGTCTGAATTATCCGACCAATGGATGGACTGTCCCACCGAGGGTCGGATAGTAAAATGAAGTCCTAATTATTCCACTGATGGTTGGATTGTCCCACCAATGGTTAGATTGTCCCACTGATGGTCGGATTGTCCCACCGAGGGTCGGATATTAAAATGAAATCTGAATTATCCCACCGGTGGTCGGATTGTCCCACCGAGGGTGGGATAGTAAAATGAAGTCCTAATTATTCCACTGATGGTTGGATTGTCCCACCAATAGTTAGATTGTCCCACTGATGGCCGAATTTTCCCACCGAGGGTCGGATATTAAAATGAAGTCTGAATTA
This sequence comes from Lophius americanus, assembly GCA_037951165.1. Taxonomy (NCBI): domain Eukaryota; kingdom Metazoa; phylum Chordata; class Actinopteri; order Lophiiformes; family Lophiidae; genus Lophius; species Lophius americanus. Next base: position 112,935 of record JBBDHG010000430.1, read on the forward strand.
TCCCACCCATGGTTGGATTGTCCCACCAACGGTCGGATTGTCCCACCGAGGGTCGGATAGTAAAATTAAGTCTGAATTATCCCAGCGATGGTTGGAATGTCCCACCGATGGTCGGATTGTACCACCTAGGGTCAGATTGTCCCACCGAGGGTCGGATAGTAAAATGAAGACTGAATTACCTACCGAGTGTTGGATTGTCCCACCGATGGATGGATTGTCCCTCCGAGGGTCGGATAGTAAAATTAGTCTGAATTATCCCACCGATGGTTGGATTGTCCCACCAATGGTCGGATTGTCCCACCGAGGGTTGGATAATAAAATTAAGTCTGAATGATCCCACAAATGGTTGGATTGTCCCACCGAGGGTAGGATAGTAAAATAAATCTGAATTATCCCACCGATGGTTGGATTGTCCCATCGGTGGTCGGATTGACCCACTGATGGTCGGATTGTCCCACTGAGGGTCGGATATTAAAATGAAGTCTGAATTATCCCACCCATGGTTGGATTGTCCCACCAACGGTCGGATTGTCCCACCGAGGGTCGGATAGTAAAATTAAGTCTGAATTATCCCAGCGATGGTTGGAATGTCCCATCGATGGTCGGATTGTACCACCTAGGGTCAGATTGTCCCACCGAGGGTCAGATAGTAAAATTAGTCTGAATTATCCCAATTATGGTTGGATTATCCCATCGATGGTCGGATTGTCCCACCGAGGGTTGGATAGTAAAATTAAGTGTGAATCATCCCACAAATGGTTGGATTGTCCCACCGCTGGTCGGATTGTCCCACCGAGGGTCGGATAGTAAAATGTATTTGAATTATCCCACCGATGGTTGGATTGTCCCACCGATGGTCGGATTGACCCACCGATGGTTGGATTTTCCCACCGAGGTTCGGATAGTAAAATGAAATCTAAATTATGCCAGCGATGGTCGGATTGTCCCACCGATGGTAGGATTGTCCCAACCGACGGTCGGATTGTCCCACCGAGGGTCGGATAGTAAAAAGAAGCCTGATTAATCCCACCGATGGTAGGCTTATCCAAACCGACGGTCGGACTGTCCCACCGAGGGTCGGATAGTGAAATGAAATCTGAATTATCCCATCAATGGTCGGTTTGTCCCACCGATGGTTAGATTTTGCCACCGATGGTAGGATTATCCCACCGAGGGTCGGATAGTAAAATAAAGTCTGAATGATCCCACCCATGGTTGGATTGTCCCACCAACGGTCGGATTGTCCCACCGAGGGTCGGATAATAAAATTAAGTCAGAATTATCCCAGCGATGGTTGGAATGTCCCACCGATGGTCGGATTGTCCTACCGAGGGTCGGATAGTAAAATGAAGACTGAATTACCTACCGATGGTTGGATTGTCCCTCCGAGGGTCGGATAGTAAAATTAGTCTGAATTATCCCACCGATGGTTGGATTGTCCCACCGATGATCAGATTGTCCCACCGAGGGTTGGATAATAAAATTAAGTCTGAATGATCCCACAAATGGTTGGATTGTCCCACCGAGGGTAAGATAGTAAAATTAAGTCTGAATTATCCCAGCGATGGTTGGAATGTCCCACCGATGGTCGGATTGTCCCACCTATGGTCAGATTGTCCCACCGAGGGTCGGAGAGTTAAATGAAGACTGAATTACCTACCGATGGTTGGATTTTCCCACCGATGGATGGATTGTCCCTCCGAGGGTCGGATAGTAAAATTAGTCTGAATTATCCCACCGATGGTTGGATTGTCCCACCGGTGGTCGGAATGTCCCACCGATGGTCGGATTTTCCCACTGAGGGTTGGATAGTAAAATTAAGTCTGAATAATCCCACAAATGGTTGGATTGTCCCATCGATGGTCGGATTGTCCCACCGAGGGTCGGATAGTTAAATGAATCTGAATTATCCCACCGATGGTTGGATTGTCCCACCGATGGTCGGATTGTCCCACCGGTGGTTGGATTGTCCCACCGATGGTCGGATTGTCCCACGGAGGGTCGGATAGTAAAATTAAGTCTGAATTATCCCAGCGATGGTTGGAATGTCCCACCGTTGGTTGGATTGTCCCACCAACAGTCGGATTGTCCCACCGAGGGTCGGATAGTAAAATTAAGTCTGAATTATCCCAGCGATGGTTGGAATGTCCCACCGATGGTCGGATTGTCCCACCTATGGTCAGATTGTCCCACCGAGGGTCGGATAGTAAAATGAAGACTGAATTACCTACCGATGGTTGGATTGTCCCCCCGATGGTAGGATTGTCCCAACCGACGGTCGGATTGTGCCACCGAGGGTCGGATAGTAAAATGAAGCCTGAATTATCCCAACGATGGTTGGATTGTCCCACCGATGGTTGGATTGTCCCACCGATGGTCGGATAGTAAAATTAATCTGAATTATCCCACCGATGGTTGGATTGTAACACTGAGGTTCGGTTAGTAAAATAAAGTCTGAATTATCCGACCAATGGATGGACTGTCCCACCGAGGGTCGGATAGTAAAATTAAGTCCTAATTATTCCACTGATGGTTGGATTGTCCCACCAATGGTTAGATTGTCCCACTGATGGTCGGATTGTCCCACGAGGGTCGGATATTAAAATGAAATCTGAATTATCCCACCGGTGGTCGGATTGTCCCACCGAGGGTGGGATAGTAAAATGAAGTCCTAATTATTCCACTGATGGTTGGATTGTCCCACCAATAGTTAGATTGTCCCACTGATGGTCGGATTGTCCCACCGAGGGTCGGATATTAAAATGAAGTCTGAATTATCCCACCCATGGTTGGATTGTCCCACCAACGGTCGGATTGTCCCACCGAGGGTCGGATAGTAAAATTAAGTCTGAATTATCCCAGCGATGGTTGGAATGTCCCACCGATGGTCGGATTGTACCACCTAGGGTCAGATTGTCCCACCGAGGGTCGGATAGTAAAATGAAGACTGAATTACCTACCGAGTGTTGGATTGTCCCACCGATGGATGGATTGTCCCTCCGAGGGTCGGATAGTAAAATTAGTCTGAATTATCCCACCGATGGTTGGATTGTCCCACCAATGGTCGGATTGTCCCACCGAGGGTTGGATAATAAAATTAAGTCTGAATGATCCCACAAATGGTTGGATTGTCCCACCGAGGGTAGGATAGTAAAATAAATCTGAATTATCCCACCGATGGTTGGATTGTCCCACCGGTGGTCGGATTGACCCACTGATGGTCGGATTGTCCCACCGAGGGTCGGATATTAAAATGAAGTCTGAATTATCCCACCCATGGTTGGATTGTCCCACCAACGGTCGGATTGTCCCACCGAAGGTCGGATAGTAAAATTAAGTCTGAATTATCCCAGCGATGGTTGGAATGTCCCACCGATGGTCGGATTGTACCACCTAGGGTCAGATTGTCCCACCGAGGGTCAGATAGTAAAATTAGTCTGAATTATCCCAATTATGGTTGGATTATCCCATCGATGGTCGGATTGTCCCACCGAGGGTTGGATAGTAAAATTAAGTCTGAATCATCCCACAAATGGTTGGATTGTCCCACCGCTGGTCGGATTGTCCCACCGATGGTTGGATTTTCCCACCGAGGTTCGGATAGTAAAATGAAATCTAAATTATGCCAGCGATGGTCGGATTGTCCCACCGATGGTAGGATTGTCCCAACCGACGGTCGGATTGTCCCACCGAGGGTCGGATAGTAAAAAGAAGCCTGATTAATCCCACCGATGGTAGGCTTATCCCAACCGACGGTCGGACTGTCCCACCGAGGGTCGGATAGTGAAATGAAATCTGAATTATCCCATCAATGGTCGGTTTGTCCCACCGATGGTTAGATTTTGCCACCGATGGTAGGATTATCCCACCGAGGGTCGGATAGTAAAATAAAGTCTGAATGATCCCACCCATGGTTGGATTGTCCCACCAACGGTCGGATTGTCCCACCGAGGGTCGGATAATAAAATTAAGTCAGAATTATCCCAGCGATGGTTGGAATGTCCCACCGATGGTCGGATTGTCCTACCGAGGGTCGGATAGTAAAATGAAGACTGAATTACCTACCGATGGTTGGATTGTCCCTCCGAGGGTCGGATAGTAAAATTAGTCTGAATTATCCCACCGATGGTTGGATTGTCCCACCGATGATCAGATTGTCCCACCGAGGGTTGGATAATAAAATTAAGTCTGAATGATCCCACAAATGGTTGGATTGTCCCACCGAGGGTAAGATAGTAAAATTAAGTCTGAATTATCCCAGCGATGGTTGGAATGTCCCACCGATGGTCGGATTGTCCCACCTATGGTCAGATTGTCCCACCGAGGGTCGGAGAGTTAAATGAAGACTGAATTACCTACCGATGGTTGGATTGTCCCACCGATGGATGGATTGTCCCTCCGAGGGTCGGATAGTAAAATTAGTCTGAATTATCCCACCGATGGTTGGATTGTCCCACCGGTGGTCGGAATGTCCCACCGATGGTCGGATTTTCCCACTGAGGGTTGGATAGTAAAATTAAGTCTGAATAATCCCACAAATGGTTGGATTGTCCCATCGATGGTCGGATTGTCCCACCGAGGGTCGGATAGTTAAATGAATCTGAATTATCCCACCGATGGTTGGATTGTCCCACCGATGGTCGGATTGTCCCACCGGTGGTTGGATTGTCCCACCGATGGTCGGATTGTCCCACGGAGGGTCGGATAGTAAAATTAAGTCTGAATTATCCCAGCGATGGTTGGAATGTCCCACCGTTGGTTGGATTGTCCCACCGATGGTCGGATTGTCCCACGGAGGGTCGGATAGTAAAATTAAGTCTGAATTATCCCAGCGATGGTTGGAATGTCCTACCGTTGGTTGGATTGTCCCACCAACAGTCGGATTGTCCCACCGAGGGTCGGATAGTAAAATTAAGTCTGAATTATCCCAGCGATGGTTGGAATGTCCCACCGATGGTCGGATTGTCCCACCTATGGTCAGATTGTCCCACCGAGGGTCGGATAGTAAAATGAAGACTGAATTACCTACCGATGGTTGGATTGTCCCCCCGATGGTAGGATTGTCCCAACCGACGGTCGGATTGTGCCACCGAGGGTCGGATAGTAAAATGAAGCCTGAATTATCCCAACGATGGTTGGATTGTCCCACCGATGGTTGGATTGTCCCACCGATGGTCGGATAGTAAAATTAATCTGAATTATCCCACCGATGGTTGGATTGTAACACTGAGGTTCGGTTAGTAAAATGAAGTCTGAATTATCCGACCAATGGATGGACTGTCCCACCGAGGGTCGGATAGTAAAATGAAGTCCTAATTATTCCACTGATGGTTGGATTGTCCCACCAATGGTTAGATTGTCCCACTGATGGTCGGATTGTCCCACGAGGGTCGGATATTAAAATGAAATCTGAATTATCCCACCGGTGGTCGGATTGTCCCACCGAGGGTGGGATAGTAAAATGAAGTCCTAATTATTCCACTGATGGTTGGATTGTCCCACCAATAGTTAGATTGTCCCACTGATGGTCGGATTGTCCCACCGAGGGTCGGATATTAAAATGAAGTCTGAATTATCCCACCCATGGTTGGATTGTCCCACCAACGGTCGGATTGTCCCACCGAGGGTCGGATAGTAAAATTAAGTCTGAATTATCCCAGCGATGGTTGGAATGTCCCACCGATGGTCGGATTGTACCACCTAGGGTCAGATTGTCCCACCGAGGGTCGGATAGTAAAATGAAGACTGAATTACCTACCGAGTGTTGGATTGTCCCACCGATGGATGGATTGTCCCTCCGAGGGTCGGATAGTAAAATTAGTCTGAATTATCCCACCGATGGTTGGATTGTCCCACCAATGGTCGGATTGTCCCACCGAGGGTTGGATAATAAAATTAAGTCTGAATGATCCCACAAATGGTTGGATTGTCCCACCGAGGGTAGGATAGTAAAATAAATCTGAATTATCCCACCGATGGTTGGATTGTCCCACCGGTGGTCGGATTGACCCACTGATGGTCGGATTGTCCCACCGAGGGTCGGATATTAAAATGAAGTCTGAATTATCCCACCCATGGTTGGATTGTCCCACCAACGGTCGGATTGTCCCACCGAAGGTCTGATAGTAAAATTAAGTCTGAATTATCCCAGCGATGGTTGGAATGTCCCACCGATGGTCGGATTGTACCACCTAGGGTCAGATTGTCCCACCGAGGGTCAGATAGTAAAATTAGTCTGAATTATCCCAATTATGGTTGGATTATCCCATCGATGGTCGGATTGTCCCACCGAGGGTTGGATAGTAAAATTAAGTCTGAATCATCCCACAAATGGTTGGATTGTCCCACCGCTGGTCGGATTGTCCCACCGAGGGTCGGATAGTAAAATGAATTTGAATTATCCCACCGATGGTTGGATTGTCCCACCGATGGTCGGATTGACCCACCGATGGTTGGATTGTCCCACCGAGGTTCGGATAGTAAAATGAAATCTAAATTATGCCAGCGATGGTCGGATTGTCCCACCGATGGTAGGATTGTCCCAACCGACGGTCGGATTGTCCCACCGAGGGTCGGATAGTAAAAAGAAGCCTGATTAATCCCACCGATGGTAGGCTTATCCCAACCGACGGTCGGACTGTCCCACCGAGGGTCGGATAGTGAAATGAAATCTGAATTATCCCATCAATGGTCGGTTTGTCCCACCGATGGTTAGATCTTGCCACCGATGGTAGGATTATCCCACCGAGGGTCGGATAGTAAAATAAAGTCTGAATGATCCCACCCATGGTTGGATTGTCCCACCAACGGTCGGATTGTCCCACCGAGGGTCGGATAATAAAATTAAGTCAGAATTATCCCAGCGATGGTTGGAATGTCCCACCGATGGTCGGATTGTCCTACCGAGGGTCGGATAGTAAAATGAAGACTGAATTACCTACCGATGGTTGGATTGTCCCTCCGAGGGTCGGATAGTAAAATTAGTCTGAATTATCCCACCGATGGTTGGATTGTCCCACCGATGATCAGATTGTCCCACCGAGGGTTGGATAATAAAATTAAGTCTGAATGATCCCACAAATGGTTGGATTGTCCCACCGAGGGTAAGATAGTAAAATTAAGTCTGAATTATCCCAGCGATGGTTGGAATGTCCCACCGATGGTCGGATTGTCCCACCTATGGTCAGATTGTCCCACCGAGGGTCGGAGAGTTAAATGAAGACTGAATTACCTACCGATGGTTGGATTGTCCCACCGATGGATGGATTGTCCCTCCGAGGGTCGGATAGTAAAATTAGTCTGAATTATCCCACCGATGGTTGGATTGTCCCACCGGTGGTCGGAATGTCCCACCGATGGTCGGATTTTCCCACTGAGGGTTGGATAGTAAAATTAAGTCTGAATAATCCCACAAATGGTTGGATTGTCCCATCGATGGTCGGATTGTCCCACCGAGGGTCGGATAGTTAAATGAATCTGAATTATCCCACCGATGGTTGGATTGTCCCACCGATGGTCGGATTGTCCCACCGGTGGTTGGATTGTCCCACCGATGGTCGGATTGTCCCACGGAGGGTCGGATAGTAAAATTAAGTCTGAATTATCCCAGCGATGGTTGGAATGTCCCACCGTTGGTTGGATTGTCCCACCAACAGTCTGATTGTCCCACCGAGGGTCGGATAGTAAAATTAAGTCTGAATTATCCCAGCGATGGTTGGAATGTCCCACCGATGGTCGGATTGTCCCACCTATGGTCAGATTGTCCCACCGAGGGTCGGATAGTAAAATGAAGACTGAATTACCTACCGATGGTTGGATTGTCCCACCGATGGATGGATTGTCCCTCCGAGGGTCGGATAGTAAAATTAGTCTGAATTATCCCACCGATGGTTGGATTGTCCCACCGATGGTCGGATTGACCCACCGATGGTTGGATTGTCCCACCGAGGTTTGGATAGTAAAATGAAATCTAAATTATGCCAGCGATCGTCGGATTGTCCCACCGATGGTAGGATTGTCCCAATAGACGGTCGGATTGTCCCAGCGAGGGTTGGATAGTAAAATGAAGCCTGAATTATCCCACCGATGGTAGGCTTATCCCAACCGACGGTCGGACTGTCCCACCGAGGGTCGGATAGTAAAATGAAATCTGAATTATCCCATCGATGGTCGGTTTGTCCCACCGATGGTTAGATTTTGCCACCGATGGTAGGATTATCCCACCGAGGGTCGGATAGTAAAATGAAGTCTGAATGATCCCCCCCATGGTTGGATTGTCCCACCAATGGTCGGATTGTCCCACCGAGGGTCGGATAGTAAAATTAAGTCAGAATTATCCCAGCGATGGTTGGAATGTCCCACCGATGGTCGGATTGTCCCACCGAGGGTCGGATAGTAAAATGAAGACTGAATTACCTACCGATGGTTGGATTGTCCCACCGATGGATGGATTGTCCCTCCGAGGGTCGGATAGTAAAATTATTCTGAATTATCCCACCGATGGTTGGATTGTCCCACCGATGATCAGATTGTCCCACCGAGGGTTGGATAATAAAATTAAGTCTGAATGATCCCACAAATGGTTGGATTGTCCCTCCGAGGGTAAGATAGTAAAATTAAGTCTGAATTATCCCAGCGATGGTTGGAATTTCCCACCGATGGTCGGATTGTCCCACCTATGGTCAGATTGTCCCACCGAGGGTCGGATAGTAAAATGAAGACTGAATTACCTACCGATGGTTGGATTGTCCCACCGATGGATGGATTGTCCCTCCGAGGGTCGGATAGTAAAATTAGTCTGAATTATCCCAGCGATGGTTGGATTGTCCCACCGATGGTCGGATTGACCCACCGATGGTTGGATTGTCCCACCGAGGTTCGGATAGTAAAATGAAATCTAAATTATGCCAGCGATGGTCGGATTGTCCCACCGATGGTAGGATTGTCCCAACCGACGGTCGGATTGTCCCACCGAGGGTCGGATAGTAAAATGAAGCCTGAATTAGTCCACCGATGGTAGGCTTATCCCAACCGACGGTCGGACTGTCCCACCGAGGGTCGGATAGTAAAATGAAATCTGAATTATCCCATCGATGGTCGGATTGTCCCACCGAGGGTTGGATAGTAAAATTAAGTCTGAATCATCCCACAAATGGTTGGATTGTCCCACCGCTGGTCGGATTGTCCCACCGAGGGTCGGATAGTAAAATGAATTTGAATTATCCCACCGATGGTTGGATTGTCCCACCGATGGTCGGATTGACCCACCGATGGTTGGATTGTCCCACCGAGGTTCGGATAGTAAAATGAAATCTAAATTATGCCAGCGATGGTCGGATTGTCCCACCGATGGTAGGATTGTCCCAACCGACGGTCGGATTGTCCCACCGAGGGTCGGATAGTAAAAAGAAGCCTGATTAATCCCACCGATGGTAGGCTTATCCCAACCGACGGTCGGACTGTCCCACCGAGGGTCGGATAGTGAAATGAAATCTGAATTATCCCATCGATGGTCGGTTTGTCCCACCGATGGTTAGATTTTGCCACCGATGGTAGGATTATCCCACCGAGGGTCGGATAGTAAAATAAAGTCTGAATGATCCCACCCATGGTTGGATTGTCCCACCAACGGTCGGATTGTCCCACCGAGGGTCGGATAATAAAATTAAGTCAGAATTATCCCAGCGATGGTTGGAATGTCCCACCGATGGTCGGATTGTCCTACCGAGGGTCGGATAGTAAAATGAAGACTGAATTACCTACCGATGGTTGGATTGTCCCACCGATGGATGGATTGTCCCTCCGAGGGTCGGATAGTAAAATTATTCTGAATTATCCCACCGATGGTTGGATTGTCCCACCGATGATCAGATTGTCCCACCGAGGGTTGGATAATAAAATTAAGTCTGAATGATCCCACAAATGGTTGGATTGTCCCTCCGAGGGTAAGATAGTAAAATTAAGTCTGAATTATCCCAGCGATGGTTGGAATTTCCCACCGATGGTCGGATTGTCCCACCTATGGTCAGATTGTCCCACCGAGGGTCGGATAGTAAAATGAAGACTGAATTACCTACCGATGGTTGGATTGTCCCACCGATGGATGGATTGTCCCTCCGAGGGTCGGATAGTAAAATTAGTCTGAATTATCCCAGCGATGGTTGGATTGTCCCACCGATGGTCGGATTGACCCACCGATGGTTGGATTGTCCCACCGAGGTTCGGATAGTAAAATGAAATCTAAATTATGCCAGCGATGGTCGGATTGTCCCACCGATGGTAGGATTGTCCCAACCGACGGTCGGATTGTCCCACCGAGGGTCGGATAGTAAAATGAAGCCTGAATTAGTCCACCGATGGTAGGCTTATCCCAACCGACGGTCGGACTGTCCCACCGAGGGTCGGATAGTAAAATGAAATCTGAATTATCCCATCGATGGTCGGATTGTCCCACCGAGGGTTGGATAGTAAAATTAAGTCTGAATCATCCCACAAATGGTTGGATTGTCCCACCGCTGGTCGGATTGTCCCACCGAGGGTCGGATAGTAAAATGAATTTGAATTATCCCACCGATGGTTGGATTGTCCCACCGATGGTCGGATTGACCCACCGATGGTTGGATTGTCCCACCGAGGTTCGGATAGTAAAATGAAATCTAAATTATGCCAGCGATGGTCGGATTGTTTCACCGATGGTAGGATTGTCCCAACCGACGGTCGGATTGTCCCACCGAGGGTCGGATAGTAAAAAGAAGCCTGATTAATCCCACCGATGGTAGGCTTATCCCAACCGACGGTCGGACTGTCCCACCGAGGGTCGGATAGTGAAATGAAATCGGAATTATCCCATCGATGGTCGGTTTGTCCCACCGATGGTTAGATTTTGCCACCGATGGTAGGATTATCCCACCGAGGGTCGGATAGTAAAATAAAGTCTGAATGATCCCACCCATGGTTGGATTGTCCCACCAACGGTCGGATTGTCCCACCGAGGGTCGGATAATAAAATTAAGTCAGAATTATCCCAGCGATGGTTGGAATGTCCCACCGATGGTCGGATTGTCCTACCGAGGGTCGGATAGTAAAATGAAGACTGAATTACCTACCGATGGTTGCATTGTCCCTCCGAGGGTCGGATAGTAAAATTAGTCTGAATTATCGCACCGATGGTTGGATTGTCCCACCGATGATCAGATTGTCCCACCGAGGGTTGGATAATAAAATTAAGTCTGAATGATCCCACAAATGGTTGGATTGTCCCACCGAGGGTAAGATAGTAAAATTAAGTCTGAATTATCCCAGCGATGGTTGGAATGTCCCACCGATGGTCGGATTGTCCCACCTATGGTCAGATTGTCCCACCGAGGGTCGGAGAGTTAAATGAAGACTGAATTACCTACCGATGGTTGGATTGTCCCACCGATGGATGGATTGTCCCTCCGAGGGTCGGATAATAAAATTAGTCTGAATTATCCCACCGATGGTTGGATTGTCCCACCGGTGGTCGGAATGTCCCACCGATGGTCGGATTTTCCCACTGAGGGCTGGATAGTAAAATTAAGTCTGAATAATCCCACAAATGGTTGGATTGTCCCATCGATGGTCGGATTGTCCCACCGAGGGTCGGATAGTTAAATGAATCTGAATTATCCCACCGATGGTTGGATTGTCCCACCGATGGTCGGATTGTCCCACCGTTGGTTGGATTGTCCCACCGATGGTCGGATTGTCCCACGGAGGGTCGGATAGTAAAATTAAGTCTGAATTATCCCAGCGATGGTTGGAATGTCCCACCGTTGGTTGGATTGTCCCACCAACAGTCGGATTGTCCCACCGAGGGTCGGATAGTAAAATTAAGTCTGAATTATCCCAGCGATGGTTGGAATGTCCCAGCGATGGTTGGATTGTCCCACCAATGGTCGGATTGTCCCACCGAGGGTTGGATAATAAAATTAAGTCTGAATGATCCCACAAATGGTTGGATTGTCCCACCGAGGGTAGGATAGTAAAATAAATCTGAATTATCCCACCGATGGTTGGATTGTCCCACCGGAGGTCGGATTGACCCACTGATGGTCGGATTGTCCCACCGAGGGTCGGATATTAAAATGAAGTCTGAATTATCCCACCCATGGTTGGATTGTCCCACCAACGGTCGGATTGTCCCACCGAGGGTCGGATAGTAAAATTAAGTCTGAATTATCCCAGCGATGGTTGGAATGTCCCACCGATGGTCGGATTGTACCACCTAGGGTCAGATTGTCCCACCGAGGGTCAGATAGTAAAATTAGTCTGAATTATCCCAATTATGGTTGGATTATCCCATCGATGGTCGGATTGTCCCACCGAGGGTTGGATAGTAAAATTAAGTCTGAATCATCCCACAAATGGTTGGATTGTCCCACCGCTGGTCGGATTGTCCCACCGAGGGTCGGATAGTAAAATGAATTTGAATTATCCCACCGATGGTTGGATTGTCCCACCGATGGTCGGATTGACCCACCGATGGTTGGATTGTCCCACCGAGGTTCGGATAGTAAAATGAAATCTAAATTATGCCAGCGATGGTCGGATTGTCCCACCGATGGTAGGATTGTCCCAACCGACGGTCGGATTGTCCCACCGAGGGTCGGATAGTAAAAAGAAGCCTGATTAATCCCACCGATGGTAGGCTTATCCCAACCGACGGTCGGACTGTCCCACCGAGGGTCGGATAGTGAAATGAAATCTGAATTATCCCATCGATGGTCGGTTTGTCCCACCGATGGTTAGATTTTGCCACCGATGGTAGGATTATCCCACCGAGGGTCGGATAGTAAAATAAAGTCTGAATGATCCCACCCATGGTTGGATTGTCCCACCAACGGTCGGATTGTCCCACCGAGGGTCGGATAATAAAATTAAGTCAGAATTATCCCAGCGATGGTTGGAATGTCCCACCGATGGTCGGATTGTCCTACCGAGGGTCGGATAGTAAAATGAAGACTGAATTACCTACCGATGGTTGGATTGTCCCTCCGAGGGTCGGATAGTAAAATTAGTCTGAATTATCCCACCGATGGTTGGATTGTCCCACCGATGATCAGATTGTCCCACCGAGGGTTGGATAATAAAATTAAGTCTGAATGATCCCACAAATGGTTGGATTGTCCCACCGAGGGTAAGATAGTAAAATTAAGTCTGAATTATCCCAGCGATGGTTGGAATGTCCCACCGATGGTCGGATTGTCCCACCTATGGTCAGATTGTCCCACCGAGGGTCGGAGAGTTAAATGAAGTCTGAATGATCCCCCCCATGGTTGGATTGTCCCACCAACGGTCGGATTGTCCCACCGAGGGTCGGATAGTAAAATTAAGTCAGAATTATCCCAGCGATGGTCGGAATGTCCCACCGATGGTCGGATTTTCCCACTGAGGGTTGGATAGTAAAATTAAGTCTGAATAATCCCACAAATGGTTGGATTGTCCCATCGATGGTCGGATTGTCCCACCGAGGGTCGGATAGTTAAATGAATCTGAATTATCCCACCGATGGTTGGATTGTCCCACCGATGGTCGGATTGTCCCACCGGTGGTTGGATTGTCCCACCGATGGTCGGATTGTCCCACGGAGGGTCGGATAGTAAAATTAAGTCTGAATTATCCCAGCGATGGTTGGAATGTCCCACCGTTGGTTGGATTGTCCCACCAACAGTCGGATTGTCCCACCGAGGGTCGGATAGTAAAATTAAGTCTGAATTATCCCAGCGATGGTTGGAATTTCCCACCGATGGTCGGATTGTCCCACCTATGGTCAGATTGTCCCACCGAGGGTCGGATAGTAAAATGAAGACTGAATTACCTACCGATGGTTGGATTGTCCCACCGATGGATGGATTGTCCCTCCGAGGGTCGGATAGTAAAATTAGTCTGAATTATCCCACCGATGGTTGGATTGTCCCACCGATGGTCGGATTGACCCACCGATGGTTGGATTGTCCCACCGAGGTTTGGATAGTAAAATGAAATCTAAATTATGCCAGCGATGGTCGGATTGTCCCACCGATGGTAGGATTGTCCCAATTGACGGTCGGATTGTCCCAGCGAGGGTTGGATAGTAAAATGAAGCCTGAATTATCCCACCGATGGTAGGCTTATCCCAACCGACGGTCGGACTGTCCCACCGAGGGTCGGATAGTAAAATGAAATCTGAATTATCCCATCGATGGTCGGTTTGTCCCACCGATGGTTAGATTTTGCCACCGATGGTAGGATTATCCCACCGAGGGTCGGATAGTAAAATGAAGTCTGAATGATCCCCCCCATGGTTGGATTGTCCCACCAACGGTCGGATTGTCCCACCGAGGGTCGGATAGTAAAATTAAGTCAGAATTATCCCAGCGATGGTTGGAATGTCCCACCGATGGTCGGATTGTCCCACCGAGGGTCGGATAGTAAAATGAAGACTGAATTACCTACCGATGGTTGGATTGTCCCTCCGAGGGTCGGATAGTAAAATTAGTCTGAATTATCCCACCGATGGTTGGATTGTCCCACCGATGATCAGATTGTCCCACCGAGGGTTGGATAATAAAATTAAGTCTGAATGATCCCACAAATGGTTGGATTGTCCCTCCGAGGGTAAGATAGTAAAATTAGGTCTGAATTATCCCAGCGATGGTTGGAATTTCCCACCGATGGTCGGATTGTCCCACCTATGGTCAGATTGTCCCACCGAGGGTCGGATAGTAAAATGAAGACTGAATTACCTACCGATGGTTGGATTGTCCCACCGATGGATAGATTGTCCCTCCGAGGGTCGGATAGTAAAATTAGTCTGAATTATCCCAGCGATGGTTGGATTGTCCCACCGATGGTCGGATTGACCCACCGATGGTTGGATTGTCCCAACCGACGGTCGGATTGTCCCACCGAGGGTCGGATAGTAAAATGAAGCCTGAATTATCCCACCGATGGTAGGCTTATCCCAACCGACGGTCGGACTGTCCCACCGAGGGTCGGATAGTAAAATGAAATCTGAATTATCCCATCGATGGTCGGTTTGTCCCACCAACGGTCGGATTGTCCTACCGAGGGTCGGATAGTAAAATGAAGACTGAATTACCTACCGATGGTTGGATTGTCCCTCCGAGGGTCGGATAGTAAAATTAGTCTGAATTATCCCACCGATGGTTGGATTGTCCCACCGATGATCAGATTGTCCCACCGAGGGTTGGATAATAAAATTAAGTCTGAATGATCCCACAAATGGTTGGATTGTCCCTCCGAGGGTAAGATAGTAAAATTAGGTCTGAATTATCCCAGCGATGGTTGGAATTTCCCACCGATGGTCGGATTGTCCCACCTATGGTCAGATTGTCCCACCGAGGGTCGGATAGTAAAATGAAGACTGAATGATCCCCCCCATGGTTGGATTGTCCCACCAACGGTCGGATTGTCCCACCGAGGGTCGGATAGTAAAATTAAGTCAGAATTATCCCAGCGATGGTCGGAATGTCCCACCGATGGTCGGATTTTCCCACTGAGGGTTGGATAGTAAAATTAAGTCTGAATAATCCCACAAATGGTTGGATTGTCCCATCGATGGTCGGATTGTCCCACCGAGGGTCGGATAGTTAAATGAATCTGAATTATCCCACCGATGGTTGGATTGTCCCACCGATGGTCGGATTGTCCCACCGGTGGTTGGATTGTCCCACCGATGGTCGGATTGTCCCACGGAGGGTCGGATAGTAAAATTAAGTCTGAATTATCCCAGCGATGGTTGGAATGTCCCACCGTTGGTTGGATTGTCCCACCAACAGTCGGATTGTCCCACCGAGGGTCGGATAGTAAAATTAAGTCTGAATTATCCCAGCGATGGTTGGAATTTCCCACCGATGGTCGGATTGTCCCACCTATGGTCAGATTGTCCCACCGAGGGTCGGATAGTAAAATGAAGACTGAATTACCTACCGATGGTTGGATTGTCCCACCGATGGATGGATTGTCCCTCCGAGGGTCGGATAGTAAAATTAGTCTGAATTATCCCACCGATGGTTGGATTGTCCCACCGATGGTCGGATTGACCCACCGATGGTTGGATTGTCCCACCGAGGTTTGGATAGTAAAATGAAATCTAAATTATGCCAGCGATGGTCGGATTGTCCCACCGATGGTAGGATTGTCCCAATTGACGGTCGGATTGTCCCAGCGAGGGTTGGATAGTAAAATGAAGCCTGAATTATCCCACCGATGGTAGGCTTATCCCAACCGACGGTCGGACTGTCCCACCGAGGGTCGGATAGTAAAATGAAATCTGAATTATCCCATCGATGGTCGGTTTGTCCCACCGATGGTTAGATTTTGCCACCGATGGTAGGATTATCCCACCGAGGGTCGGATAGTAAAATGAAGTCTGAATGATCCCCCCCATGGTTGGATTGTCCCACCAACGGTCGGATTGTCCCACCGAGGGTCGGATAGTAAAATTAAGTCAGAATTATCCCAGCGATGGTTGGAATGTCCCACCGATGGTCGGATTGTCCCACCGAGGGTCGGATAGTAAAATGAAGACTGAATTACCTACCGATGGTTGGATTGTCCCTCCGAGGGTCGGATAGTAAAATTAGTCTGAATTATCCCACCGATGGTTGGATTGTCCCACCGATGATCAGATTGTCCCACCGAGGGTTGGATAATAAAATTAAGTCTGAATGATCCCACAAATGGTTGGATTGTCCCTCCGAGGGTAAGATAGTAAAATTAGGTCTGAATTATCCCAGCGATGGTTGGAATTTCCCACCGATGGTCGGATTGTCCCACCTATGGTCAGATTGTCCCACCGAGGGTCGGATAGTAAAATGAAGACTGAATTACCTACCGATGGTTGGATTGTCCCACCGATGGATAGATTGTCCCTCCGAGGGTCGGATAGTAAAATTAGTCTGAATTATCCCAGCGATGGTTGGATTGTCCCACCGATGGTCGGATTGACCCACCGATGGTTGGATTGTCCCACCGAGGTTCGGATAGTAAAATGAAATCTAAATTATGCCAGCGATGGTCGGATTGTCCCACCGATGGTAGGATTGTCCCAACCGACGGTCGGATTGTCCCACCGAGGGTCGGATAGTAAAATGAAGCCTGAATTATCCCACCGATGGTAGGCTTATCCCAACCGACGGTCGGACTGTCCCACCGAGGGTCGGATAGTAAAATGAAATCTGAATTATCCCATCGATGGTCGGTTTGTCCCACCAACGGTCGGATTGTCCCACCGAGGGTCGGATAGTAAAATGAAGTCTGAATGATCCCACCCATGGTTGGATTGTCCCACCAACGGTCGGATTGTCCCACCGAGGGTCGGATAGTAAAATTAGTCTGAATTATCCCACCGATGGTTGGATTGTCCCACCGATGATCAGATTGTCCCATCGAGGGTTGGATAATAAAATTAAGTCTGAATGATCCCACAAATGGTTGGATTGTCCCACCGAGGGTAAGATAGTAAAATTAAGTCTGAATTATCCCAGCGATGGTTGGAATATCCCATCGATGGTCGGATTGTCCCACCTATGGTCAGATTGTCCCACCGAGGGTCGGAGAGTTAAAAGAAGACTGAATTACCTACCGATGGTTGGATTGTCCCACCGATGGATGGATTGTCCATCCGAGGGTCGGATAGTAAAATTAGTCTGAATTATCCCACCGATGGTTGGATTGTCCCACCGGTGGTCGGATTTTCCCACTGAGGGTTGGATAGTAAAATTAAGTCTGAATAATCCCACAAATGGTTGGATTGTCCCACCGATGGTCGGATTATCCCACCGAGGGTCGGATAGTAAAATGAATCTGAATTATCCCACCGATGGTTGGATTGTCCCACCGATGATCAGATTGTCCCATCGAGGGTTGGATAATAAAATTAAGTCTGAATGATCCCACAAATGGTTGGATTGTCCCACCGGGGTAAGATAGTAAAATTAAGTCTGAATTATCCCAGCGATGGTTGGAATATCCAATCGATGGTCGGATTGTCCCACCTATGGTCAGATTGTCCCACCGAGGGTCGGAGAGTTAAAAGAAGACTGAATTACCTACCGATGGTTGGATTGTCCCACCGATGGATGGATTGTCCATCCGAGTGTCTGATAGTAAAATTAGTCTGATTATCCCACCGATGGTTGGATTGTCCCACCGGTGGTCGGATTTTCCCACTGAGGGTTGGATAGTAAAATTAAGTCTGAATAATCCCACAAATGGTTGGATTGTCCCACCGATGGTCGGATTATCCCACCGAGGGTCGGATAGTAAAATGAATCTGAATTATCCCACCGATGGTTGGATTGTCCCACCGATGATCAGATTGTCCCATCGAGGGTTGGATAATAAAATTAAGTCTGAATGATCCCACAAATGGTTGGATTGTCCCACCGGGTTAAGATAGTAAAATTAAGTCTGAATTATCCCAGCGATGGTTGGAATATCCCATCGATGGTCGGATTGTCCCACCTATGGTCAGATTGTCCCACCGAGGGTCGGAGAGTTAAAAGAAGACTGAATTACCTACCGATGGTTGGATTGTCCCACCGATGGATGGATTGTCCATCCGAGGGTCAGATAGTAAAATTAGTCTGAATTATCCCACCGATGGTTGGATTGTCCCACCGGTGGTCGGATTTTCCCACTGAGGGTTGGATAGTAAAATTAAGTCTGAATAATCCCACAAATGGTTGGATTGTCCCACCGATGGTCGGATTATCCCACCGAGGGTCGGATAGTAAAATGAATCTGAATTATCCCACCGATGGTTGGAATGTCCCACCGAGGGTAGGATTTTCCCACCTATATTCAGATTGTCCCGTCGAGGGTCGGATAGAAAAAAGAAGACTGAATTACCTACCGATGGTCGGATTGTCCCACCGATTGATGGATTGTCCCTCCGAGGGTCGGATAGTAAAATTAGTCTGAATTATCGCACCGATGGTTGGATTGTCCCACCGAGGGTCGGATAGTAAAATTAGTCTGAATTATCCCACCAATGGTTGGATTGTCCCACCGGTGGTCGGAATGTCCCACCGATGGTCGGATTGTCCCACTGAGGGTTGGATAGTAAAATTAAGTCTGAATAATCCCACAAATGGTTGGATTGTCCCATCGATTGTCGGATTGTCCCACCGAGGGTCGGATAGTTAAATGAATCTGAATTATCCCACCGATGGTTGGATTGTCCCACCGATGGTCGGATTGTCCCACCGGTGGTTGGATTGTCCCACCGATGGTCGGATTGTCCCACGGAGGGTCGGATAGTAAAATTAAGTCTGAATTATCCCAGCGATGGTTGGAATGTCCCACCGTTGGTTGGATTGTCCCACCAACAGTCGGATTGTCCCACCGAGGGTCGGATAGTAAAATTAAGTCTGAATTATCCCAGCGATGGTTGGAATGTCCCACCGATGGTCGGATTGTCCCACCTATGGTCAGATTGTCCCACCGAGGGTCGGATAGAAAAATGAAGACTGAATTACCTACCGATGGTCGGATTGACCCACCGATGGTTGGATTGTCCCACCGAGGTTCGGATAGTAAAATGAAATCTAAATTATGCCAGCGATGGTCGGATTGTCCCACCGTTGGTAGGATTGTCCCAACCGACGGTCGGATTGTCCCACCGAGGGTCGGATAGTAAAATGAAGCCTGAATTATCCCACCGATGGTAGGCTTATCCCAACCGACGGTCGGACTGTCCCACCGAGGGTCGGATAGTAAAATGAAATCTGAATTATCCCATCGATGGTCGGTTTGTCCCACCAACGGTCGGATTGTCCCACCGAGGGTCGGATAGTAAAATGAAGTCTGAATGATCCCACCCATGGTTGGATTGTCCCACCAACGGTCGGATTGTCCCACCGAGGGTCGGATAGTAAAATTAGTCTGAATTATCCCACCAATGGTTGGATTGTCCCACCGATGATCAGATTGTCCCATCGAGGGTTGGATAATAAAATTAAGTCTGAATGATCCCACAAATGGTTGGATTGTCCCACCGAGGGTAAGATAGTAAAATTAAGTCTGAATTATCCCAGCGATGGTTGGAATATCCCATCGATGGTCGGATTGTCCCACCTATGGTCAGATTGTCCCACCGAGGGTCGGAGAGTTAAAAGAAGACTGAATTACCTACCGATGGTTGGATTGTCCCACCGATGGATGGATTGTCCATCCGAGGGTCGGATAGTTAAATTAATCTGAATTATCCCACCGATGGTTGGATTGTCCCACCGATGGTCGGATTGTCCCACCGGTGGTTGGATTGTCCCACCGATGGTCGGATTGTCCCACGGAGGGTCGGATAGTAAAATTAAGTCTGAATTATCCCAGCGATGGTTGGAATGTCCCACCGTTGGTTGGATTGTCCCACCAACAGTCGGATTGTCCCACCGAGGGTCGGATAGTAAAATTAAGTCTGAATTATCCCAGCGATGGTTGGAATTTCCCACCGATGGTCGGATTGTCCCACCTATGGTCAGATTGTCCCACCGAGGGTCGGATAGTAAAATGAAGACTGAATTACCTACCGATGGTTGGATTGTCCCACCGATGGATGGATTGTCCCTCCGAGGGTCGGATAGTAAAATTAGTCTGAATTATCCCACCGATGGTTGGATTGTCCCACCGATGGTCGGATTGACCCACCGATGGTTGGATTGTCCCACCGAGGTTTGGATAGTAAAATGAAATCTAAATTATGCCAGCGATGGTCGGATTGTCCCACCGATGGTAGGATTGTCCCAATTGACGGTCGGATTGTCCCAGCGAGGGTTGGATAGTAAAATGAAGCCTGAATTATCCCACCGATGGTAGGCTTATCCCAACCGACGGTCGGACTGTCCCACCGAGGGTTGGATAGTAAAATGAAATCTGAATTATCCCATCGATGGTCGGTTTGTCCCACCGATGGTTAGATTTTGCCACCGATGGTAGGATTATCCCACCGAGGGGCGGATAGTAAAATGAAGTCTGAATGATCCCCCCCATGGTTGGATTGTCCCACCAACGGTCGGATTGTCCCACCGAGGGTCGGATAGTAAAATTAAGTCAGAATTATCCCAGCGATGGTTGGAATGTCCCACCGATGGTCGGATTGTCCCACCGAGGGTCGGATAGTAAAATGAAGACTGAATTACCTACCGATGGTTGGATTGTCCCTCCGAGGGTCGGATAGTAAAATTAGTCTGAATTATCCCACCGATGGTTGGATTGTCCCACCGATGATCAGATTGTCCCACCGAGGGTTGGATAATAAAATTAAGTCTGAATGATCCCACAAATGGTTGGATTGTCCCTCCGAGGGTAAGATAGTAAAATTAGGTCTGAATTATCCCAGCGATGGTTGGAATTTCCCACCGATGGTCGGATTGTCCCACCTATGGTCAGATTGTCCCACCGAGGGTCGGATAGTAAAATGAAGACTGAATTACCTACCGATGGTTGGATTGTCCCACCGATGGATAGATTGTCCCTCCGAGGGTCGGATAGTAAAATTAGTCTGAATTATCCCAGCGATGGTTGGATTGTCCCACCGATGGTCGGACTGACCCACCGATGGTTGGATTGTCCCACCGAGGTTCGGATAGTAAAATGAAATCTAAATTATGCCAGCGATGGTCGGATTGTCCCACCGATGGTAGGATTGTCCCAACCGACGGTCGGATTGTCCCACCGAGGGTCGGATAGTAAAATGAAATCTGAATTATCCCATCGATGGTCGGTTTGTCCCACCAACGGTCGGATTGTCCCACCGAGGGTCGGATAGTAAAATGAAGTCTGAATGATCCCACCCATGGTTGGATTGTCCCACCAACGGTCGGATTGTCCCACCGAGGGTCGGATAGTAAAATTAGTCTGAATTATCCCACCGATGGTTGGATTGTCCCACCGATGATCAGATTGTCCCATCGAGGGTTGGATAATAAAATTAAGTCTGAATGATCCCACAAATGGTTGGATTGTCCCACCGAGGGTAAGATAGTAAAATTAAGTCTGAATTATCCCAGCGATGGTTGGAATATCCCATCGATGGTCGGATTGTCCCACCTATGGTCAGATTGTCCCACCGAGGGTCGGAGAGTTAAAAGAAGACTGAATTACCTACCGATGGTTGGATTGTCCCACCGATGGATGGATTGTCCATCCGAGGGTCGGATAGTAAAATTAGTCTGAATTATCCCACCGATGGTTGGATTGTCCCACCGGTGGTCGGATTTTCCCACTGAGGGTTGGATAGTAAAATTAAGTCTGAATAATCCCACAAATGGTTGGATTGTCCCACCGATGGTCGGATTATCCCACCGAGGGTCGGATAGTAAAATGAATCTGAATTATCCCACCGATGGTTGGATTGTCCCACCGATGATCAGATTGTCCCATCGAGGGTTGGATAATAAAATTAAGTCTGAATGATCCCACAAATGGTTGGATTGTCCCACCGGGGTAAGATAGTAAAATTAAGTCTGAATTATCCCAGCGATGGTTGGAATATCCAATCGATGGTCGGATTGTCCCACCTATGGTCAGATTGTCCCACCGAGGGTCGGAGAGTTAAAAGAAGACTGAATTACCTACCGATGGTTGGATTGTCCCACCGATGGATGGATTGTCCATCCGAGTGTCTGATAGTAAAATTAGTCTGATTATCCCACCGATGGTTGGATTGTCCCACCGGTGGTCGGATTTTCCCACTGAGGGTTGGATAATAAAATTAAGTCTGAATAATCCCACAAATGGTTGGATTGTCCCACCGATGGTCGGATTATCCCACCGAGGGTCGGATAGTAAAATGAATCTGAATTATCCCACCGATGGTTGGATTGTCCCACCGATGATCAGATTGTCCCATCGAGGGTTGGATAATAAAATTAAGTCTGAATGATCCCACAAATGGTTGGATTGTCCCACCGGGTTAAGATAGTAAAATTAAGTCTGAATTATCCCAGCGATGGTTGGAATATCCCATCGATGGTCGGATTGTCCCACCTATGGTCAGATTGTCCCACCGAGGGTCGGAGAGTTAAAAGAAGACTGAATTACCTACCGATGGTTGGATTGTCCCACCGATGGATGGATTGTCCATCCGAGGGTCGGATAGTAAAATTAGTCTGAATTATCCCAACGATGGTTGGATTGTCCCACCGCTGGTCGGATTTTCCCACTGAGGGTTGGATAGTAAAATTAAATCTGAATAATCCCACAAATGGTTGGATTGTCCCACCGATGGTCGGATTATCCCACCGAGGGTCGGATAGTAAAATGAATCTGAATTATCCCACCGATGGTTGGAATGTCCCACCGAGGGTAGGATTTTCCCACCTATATTCAGATTGTCCCGTCGAGGGTCGGATAGAAAAAAGAAGACTGAATTACCTACCGATGGTCGGATTGTCCCACCGATGGATGGATTGTCCCTCCGAGGGTCGGATGGTAAAATTAGTCTGAATTATCGCACCGATGGTTGGATTGTCCCACCGAGGGTCGGATAGTAAAATTAGTCTGAATTATCCCACCAATGGTTGGATTGTCCCACCGGTGGTCGGAATGTCCCACCGATGGTCGGATTGTCCCACTGAGGGTTGGATAGTAAAATTAAGTCTGAATAATCCCACAAATGGTTGGATTGTCCCATCGATGGTCGGATTGTCCCACCGAGGGTCGGATAGTTAAATGAATCTGAATTATCCCACCGATGGTTGGATTGTCCCACCGATGGTCGGATTGTCCCACCGGTGGTTGGATTGTCCCACCGATGGTCGGATTGTCCCACGGAGGGTCGGATAGTAAAATTAAGTCTGAATTATCCCAGCGATGGTTGGAATGTCCCACCGTTGGTTGGATTGTCCCACCAACAGTCGGATTGTCCCACCGAGGGTCGGATAGTAAAATTAAGTCTGAATTATCCCAGCGATGGTTGGAATGTCCCACCGATGGTCGGATTGTCCCACCTATGGTCAGATTGTCCCACCGAGGGTCGGATAGAAAAATGAAGACTGAATTACCTACCGATGGTTGGATTGTCCCACCGATGGATGGATTGTCCCTCCGAGGGTCGGATAGTAAAATTAGTCTGAATTATCCCAGCGATGGTTGGATTGTCCCACCGATGGTCGGATTGACCCACCGATGGTTGGATTGTCCCACCGAGATTCGGATAGTAAAATGAAATCTAAATTATGCCAGCGATGGTCGGATTGTCCCACCGTTGGTAGGATTGTCCCAACCGACGGTCGGATTGTCCCACCGAGGGTCGGATAGTAAAATGAAGCCTGAATTATCCCACCGATGGTAGGCTTATCCCAACCGACGGTCGGACTGTCCCACCGAGGGTCGGATAGTAAAATGAAATCTGAATTATCCCATCGATGGTCGGTTTGTCCCACCAACGGTCGGATTGTCCCACCGAGGGTCGGATAGTAAAATGAAGTCTGAATGATCCCACCCATGGTTGGATTGTCCCACCAACGGTCGGATTGTCCCACCGAGGGTCGGATAGTAAAATTAGTCTGAATTATCCCACCAATGGTTGGATTGTCCCACCGATGATCAGATTGTCCCATCGAGGGTTGGATAATAAAATTAAGTCTGAATGATCCCACAAATGGTTGGATTGTCCCACCGAGGGTAAGATAGTAAAATTAAGTCTGAATTATCCCAGCGATGGTTGGAATATCCCATCGATGGTCGGATTGTCCCACCTATGGTCAGATTGTCCCACCGAGGGTCGGAGAGTTAAAAGAAGACTGAATTACCTACCGATGGTTGGATTGTCCCACCGATGGATGGATTGTCCATCCGAGGGTCGGATAGTAAAATTAGTCTGAATTATCCCACCGATGGTTGGATTGTCCCACCGCTGGTCGGATTTTCCCACTGAGGGTTGGATAGTAAAATTAAGTCTGAATAATCCCACAAATGGTTGGATTGTCCCACCGATGGTCGGATTATCCCACCGAGGGTCGGATAGTAAAATGAATCTGAATTATCCCACCGATGGTTGGAATGTCCCACCGAGGGTAGGATTTTCCCACCTATATTCAGATTGTCCCGTCCAGGGTCGGATAGAAAAAAGAAGACTGAATTACCTACCGATGGTCGGATTGTCCCACCGATGGATGGATTGTCCCTCCGAGGGTCGGATGGTAAAATTAGTCTGAATTATCCCACCAATGGTTGGATTGTCCCACCGGTGGTCGAAATGTCCCACCGATGGTCGGATTTTCCCACTGAGGGTTGGATAGTAAAATTAAGTCTGAAAAATCCCACAAATGGTTGGATTGTCCCATCGATGGTCGGATTGTCCCACCGAGGGTCGGATAGTTAAATGAATCTGAATTATCCCACCGATGGTTGGATTGTCCCACCGATGGTCGGATTGTCCCACCGGTGGTTGGATTGTCCCACCGATGGTCGGATTGTCCCACGGAGGGTCGGATAGTAAAATTAAGTCTGAATTATCCCAGCGATGGTTGGAATGTCCCATCGTTGGTTGGATTGTCCCACCAACAGTCGGATTGTCCCACCGAGGGTCGGATAGTAAAATTAAGTCTGAATTATCCCAGCGATGGTTGGAATGTCCCACCGATGGTCGGATTGTCCCACCTATGGTCAGATTGTCCCACCGAGGGTCGGATAGTAAAATGAAGACTGAATTACCTACCGATGGTTGGATTGTCCCACCGATGGATGGATTGTCCCTCCGAGGGTCGGATAGTAAAATTAGTCTGAATTATCCCACCGATGGTTGGATTGTCCCACCGATGGTCGGATTGACCCACCGATGGTTGGATTGTCCCACCGAGGTTTGGATAGTAAAATGAAATCTAAATTATGCCAGCGATGGTCGGATTGTCCCACCGATGGTAGGATTGTCCCAATTGACGGTCGGATTGTCCCAGCGAGGGTTGGATAGTAAAATGAAGCCTGAATTATCCCACCGATGGTAGGCTTATCCCAACCGACGGTCGGACTGTCCCACCGAGGGTCGGATAGTAAAATGAAATCTGAATTATCCCATCGATGGTCGGTTTGTCCCACCAATGGTTAGATTTTGCCACCGATGGTAGGATTATCCCACCGAGGGTCGGATAGTAAAATGAAGTCTGAATGATCCCCCCCATGGTTGGATTGTCCCACCAACGGTCGGATTGTCCCACCGAGGGTCGGATAGTAAAATTAAGTCAGAATTATCCCAGCGATGGTTGGAATGTCCCACCGATGGTCGGATTGTCCCACCGAGGGTCGGATAGTAAAATGAAGACTGAATTACCTACCGATGGTTGGATTGTCCCACCGATGGATGGATTGTCCCTCCGAGGGTCGGATAGTAAAATTAGTCTGAATTATCCCACCGATGGTTGGATTGTCCCACCGATGATCAGATTGTCCCACCGAGGGTTGGATAATAAAATTAAGTCTGAATGATCCCACAAATGGTTGGATTGTCCCTCCGAGGGTAAGATAGTAAAATTAAGTCTGAATTATCCCAGCGATGGTTGGAATTTCCCACCGATGGTCGGATTGTCCCACCTATGGTCAGATTGTCCCACCGAGGGTCGGATAGTAAAATGAAGACTGAATTACCTACCGATGGTTGGATTGTCCCACCGATGGATGGATTGTCCCTCCGAGGGTCGGATAGTAAAATTAGTCTGAATTATCCCAGCGATGGTTGGATTGTCCCACCGATGGTCGGATTGACCCACCGATGGTTGGATTGTCCCACCGAGGTTTGGATAGTAAAATGAAATCTAAATTATGCCAGCGATGGTCGGATTGTCCCACCGATGGTAGGATTGTCCCAACCGACGGTCGGATTGTCCCACCGAGGGTCGGATAGTAAAATGAAGCCTGAATTATCCCACCGATGGTAGGCTTATCCCAACCGACGGTCGGACTGTCCCACCGAGGGTCGGATAGTAAAATGAAATCTGAATTATCCCATCGATGGTCGGTTTGTCCCACCAACGGTCGGATTGTCCCACCGAGGGTCGGATAGTAAAATGAAGTCTGAATGATCCCACCCATGGTTGGATTGTCCCACCAACGGTCGGATTGTCCCACCGAGGGTCGGATAGTAAAATTAGTCTGAATTATCCCACCGATGGTTGGATTGTCCCACCGATGATCAGATTGTCCCATCGAGGGTTGGATAATAAAATTAAGTCTGAATGATCCCACAAATGGTTGGATTGTCCCACCGAGGGTAAGATAGTAAAATTAAGTCTGAATTATCCCAGCGATGGTTGGAATATCCCATCGATGGTCGGATTGTCCCACCTATGGTCAGATTGTCCCACCGAGGGTCGGAGAGTTAAAAGAAGACTGAATTACCTACCGATGGTTGGATTGTCCCACCGATGGATGGATTGTCCATCCGAGGGTCGGATAGTAAAATTAGTCTGAATTATCCCACCGATGGTTGGATTGTCCCACCGCTGGTCGGATTTTCCCACTGAGGGTTGGATAGTAAAATTAAGTCTGAATAATCCCACAAATGGTTGGATTGTCCCACCGATGGTCGGATTATCCCACCGAGGGTCGGATAGTAAAATGAATCTGAATTATCCCACCAATGGTTGGAATGTCCCACCGATGGTCGGATTTTCCCACCTATAGTCAGATTGTCCCGTCGAGGGTCGGATAGAAAAAAGAAGACTGAATTACCTACCGATGGTCGGATTGTCCCACCGATGGATGGATTGTCCCTCCGTGGGTCGGATAGTAAAATTAGTCTGAATTATCGCACCGATGGTTGGATTGTCCCACCGATGGTCGGATAGTAAAATTAGTCTGAATTATCCCACCAATGGTTGGATTGTCCCACCGATGATCAGATTGTCCCATCGAGGGTTGGATAATAAAATTAAGTCTGAATGATCCCACAAATGGTTGGATTGTCCCACCGAGGGTAAGATAGTAAAATTAAGTCTGAATTATCCCAGCGATGGTTGGAATATCCCATCGATGGTCGGATTGTCCCACCTATGGTCAGATTGTCCCACCGAGGGTCGGAGAGTTAAAAGAAGACTGAATTACCTACCGATGGTTGGATTGTCCCACCGATGGATGGATTGTCCATCCGAGGGTCGGATAGTAAAATTAGTCTGAATTATCCCAACGATGGTTGGATTGTCCCACCGCTGGTCGGATTTTCCCACTGAGGGTTGGATAGTAAAATTAAATCTGAATAATCCCACAAATGGTTGGATTGTCCCACCGATGGTCGGATTATCCCACCGAGGGTCGGATAGTAAAATGAATCTGAATTATCCCACCGATGGTTGGAATGTCCCACCGAGGGTAGGATTTTCCCACCTATATTCAGATTGTCCCGTCGAGGGTCGGATAGAAAAAAGAAGACTGAATTACCTACCGATGGTCGGATTGTCCCACCGATGGATGGATTGTCCCTCCGAGGGTCGGATGGTAAAATTAGTCTGAATTATCGCACCGATGGTTGGATTGTCCCACCGAGGGTCGGATAGTAAAATTAGTCTGAATTATCCCACCAATGGTTGGATTGTCCCACCGGTGGTCGAAATGTCCCACCGATGGTCGGATAGTTAAATGAATCTGAATTATCCCACCGATGGTTGGATTGTCCCACCGATGGTCGGATTGTCCCACCGGTGGTTGGATTGTCCCACCGATGGTCGGATTGTCCCACGGAGGGTCGGATAGTAAAATTAAGTCTGAATTATCCCAGCAATGGTTGGAATGTCCCATCGTTGGTTGGATTGTCCCACCAACAGTCGGATTGTCCCACCGAGGGTCGGATAGTAAAATTAAGTCTGAATTATCCCAGCGATGGTTGGAATGTCCCACCGATGGTCGGATTGTCCCACCTATGGTCAGATTGTCCCACCGAGGGTCGGATAGTAAAATGAAGACTGAATTACCTACCGATGGTTGGATTGTCCCACCGATGGATGGATTGTCCCTCCGAGGGTCGGATAGTAAAATTAGTCTGAATTATCCCACCGATGGTTGGATTGTCCCACCGATGGTCGGATTGACCCACCGATGGTTGGATTGTCCCACCGAGGTTTGGATAGTAAAATGAA
This sequence comes from Lophius americanus, assembly GCA_037951165.1. NCBI lineage: Eukaryota > Metazoa > Chordata > Actinopteri > Lophiiformes > Lophiidae > Lophius > Lophius americanus. Next base: position 142,031 of record JBBDHG010000430.1, read on the forward strand.
ATCTAAATTATGCCAGCGATGGTCGGATTGTCCCACCGATGGTAGGATTGTCCCAATTGACGGTCGGATTGTCCCAGCGAGGGTTGGATAGTAAAATGAAGCCTGAATTATCCCACCGATGGTAGGCTTATCCCAACCGACGGTTGGACTGTCCCACCGAGGGTCGGATAGTAAAATGAAATCTGAATTATCCCATCGATGGTCGGTTTGTCCCACCAATGGTTAGATTTTGACACCGATGGTAGGATTATCCCACCGAGGGTCGGATAGTAAAATGAAGTCTGAATGATCCCCCCCATGGTTGGATTGTCCCACCAACGGTCGGATTGTCCCACCGAGGGTCGGATAGTAAAATGAAATCTAAATTATGCCAGCGATGGTCGGATTGTCCCACCGATGGTAGGATTGTCCCAATTGACGGTCGGATTGTCCCAGCGAGGGTTGGATAGTAAAATGAAGCCTGAATTATCCCACCGATGGTAGGCTTATCCCAACCGACGGTCGGACTGTCCCACCGAGGGTCGGATAGTAAAATGAAATCTGAATTATCCCATCGATGGTCGGTTTGTCCCACCAATGGTTAGATTTTGCCACCGATGGTAGGATTATCCCACCGAGGGTCGGATAGTAAAATGAAGTCTGAATGATCCCCCCCATGGTTGGATTGTCCCACCAACGGTCGGATTGTCCCACCGAGGGTCGGATAGTAAAATTAAGTCAGAATTATCCCAGCGATGGTTGGAATGTCCCACCGATGGTCGGATTGTCCCACCGAGGGTCGGATAGTAAAATGAAGACTGAATTACCTACCGATGGTTGGATTGTCCCACCGATGGATGGATTGTCCCTCCGAGGGTCGGATAGTAAAATTAGTCTGAATTATCCCACCGATGGTTGGATTGTCCCACCGATGATCAGATTGTCCCACCGAGGGTTGGATAATAAAATTAAGTCTGAATGATCCCACAAATGGTTGGATTGTCCCTCCGAGGGTAAGATAGTAAAATTAAGTCTGAATTATCCCAGCGATGGTTGGAATTTCCCACCGATGGTCGGATTGTCCCACCTATGGTCAGATTGTCCCACCGAGGGTCGGATAGTAAAATGAAGACTGAATTACCTACCGATGGTTGGATTGTCCCACCGATGGATGGATTGTCCCTCCGAGGGTCGGATAGTAAAATTAGTCTGAATTATCCCAGCGATGGTTGGATTGTCCCACCGATGGTCGGATTGACCCACCGATGGTTGGATTGTCCCACCGAGGTTCGGATAGTAAAATGAAATCTAAATTATGCCAGCGATGGTCGGATTGTCCCACCGATGGTAGGATTGTCCCAACCGACGGTCGGATTGTCCCACCGAGGGTCGGATAGTAAAATGAAGCCTGAATTATCCCACCGATGGTAGGCTTATCCCAACCAACGGTCGGACTGTCCCACCGAGGGTCGGATAGTAAAATGAAATCTGAATTATCCCATCGATGGTCGGTTTGTCCCACCAACGGTCGGATTGTCCCACCGAGGGTCGGATAGTAAAATGAAGTCTGAATGATCCCACCCATGGTTGGATTGTCCCACCAACGGTCGGATTGTCCCACCGAGGGTCGGATAGTAAAATTAGTCTGAATTATCCCACCGATGGTTGGATTGTCCCACCGATGATCAGATTGTCCCATCGAGGGTTGGATAATAAAATTAAGTCTGAATGATCCCACAAATGGTTGGATTGTCCCACCGAGGGTAAGATAGTAAAATTAAGTCTGAATTATCCCAGCGATGGTTGGAATATCCCATCGATGGTCGGATTGTCCCACCTATGGTCAGATTGTCCCACCGAGGGTCGGAGAGTTAAAAGAAGACTGAATTACCTACCGATGGTTGGATTGTCCCACCGATGGATGGATTGTCCATCCGAGGGTCGGATAGTAAAATTAGTCTGAATTATCCCACCGATGGTTGGATTGTCCCACCGCTGGTCGGATTTTCCCACGGAGGGTCGGATAGTAAAATTAAGTCTGAATTATCCCAGCGATGGTTGGAATGTCCCACCGATGGTCGGATTGTCCCACCTATGGTCAGATTGTCCCACCGAGGGTCGGATAGTAAAATGAAGACTGAATTACCTACCGATGGTTGGATTGTCCCACCGATGGATGGATTGTCCCTCCGAGGGTCGGATAGTAAAATTAGTCTGAATTATCCCACCGATGGTTGGATTGTCCCACCGATGGTCGGATTGACCCACCGATGGTTGGATTGTCCCACCGAGGTTTGGATAGTAAAATGAAATCTAAATTATGCCAGCGATGGTCGGATTGTCCCACCGATGGTAGGATTGTCCCAATTGACGGTCGGATTGTCCCAGCGAGGGTTGGATAATAAAATTAAGTCTGAATGATCCCACAAATGGTTGGATTGTCCCATCGATGGTCGGATTGTCCCACCTATGGTCAGATTGTCCCACCGAGGGTCGGAGAGTTAAAAGAAGACTGAATTACCTACCGATGGTTGGATTGTCCCACCGATGGATGGATTGTCCATCCGAGGGTCGGATAGTAAAATTAGTCTGAATTATCCCACCGATGGTTGGATTGTCCCACCGCTGATCGGATTTTCCCACTGAGGGTTGGATAGTAAAATTAAGTCTGAATAATCCCACAAATGGTTGGATTGTCCCACCGATGGTCGGATTATCCCACCGAGGGTCGGATAGTAAAATGAATCTGAATTATCCCACCAATGGTTGGAATGTCCCACCGATGGTCGGATTTTCCCACCTATAGTCAGATTGTCCCGTCGAGGGTCGGATAGAAAAAAGAAGACTGAATTACCTACCGATGGTCGGATTGTCCCACCGATGGATGGATTGTCCCTCCGTGGGTCGGATAGTAAAATTAGTCTGAATTATCGCACCGATGGTTGGATTGTCCCACCGATGGTCGGATAGTAAAATTAGTCTGAATTATCCCACCAATGGTTGGATTGTCCCACCGATGATCAGATTGTCCCATCGAGGGTTGGATAATAAAATTAAGTCTGAATGATCCCACAAATGGTTGGATTGTCCCACCGAGGGTAAGATAGTAAAATTAAGTCTGAATTATCCCAGCGATGGTTGGAATATCCCATCGATGGTCGGATTGTCCCACCTATGGTCAGATTGTCCCACCGAGGGTCGGAGAGTTAAAAGAAGACTGAATTACCTACCGATGGTTGGATTGTCCCACCGATGGATGGATTGTCCATCCGAGGGTCGGATAGTAAAATTAGTCTGAATTATCCCAACGATGGTTGGATTGTCCCACCGCTGGTCGGATTTTCCCACTTAGGGTTGGATAGTAAAATTAAATCTGAATAATCCCACAAATGGTTGGATTGTCCCACCGATGGTCGGATTATCCCACCGAGGGTCGGATAGTAAAATGAATCTGAATTATCCCACCGATGGTTGGAATGTCCCACCGAGGGTAGGATTTTCCCACCTATATTCAGATTGTCCCGTCGAGGGTCGGATAGAAAAAAGAAGACTGAATTACCTACCGATGGTCGGATTGTCCCACCGATGGATGGATTGTCCCTCCGAGGGTCGGATGGTAAAATTAGTCTGAATTATCGCACCGATGGTTGGATTGTCCCACCGAGGGTCGGATAGTAAAATTAGTCTGAATTATCCCACCAATGGTTGGATTGTCCCACCGGTGGTCGAAATGTCCCACCGATGGTCGGATAGTTAAATGAATCTGAATTATCCCACCGATGGTTGGATTGTCCCACCGATGGTCGGATTGTCCCACCGTTGGTTGGATTGTCCCACCGATGGTCGGATTGTCCCACGGAGGGTCGGATAGTAAAATTAAGTCTGAATTATCCCAGCGATGGTTGGAATGTCCCATCGTTGGTTGGATTGTCCCACCAACAGTCGGATTGTCCCACCGAGGGTCGGATAGTAAAATGAAGCCTGAATTATCCCACCGATGGTAGGCTTATCCCAACCGACGGTCGGACTGTCCCACCGAGGGTCGGATAGTAAAATGAAATCTGAATTATCCCATCGATGGTCGGTTTGTCCCACCAACGGTCGGATTGTCCCACCGAGGGTCGGATAGTAAAATGAAGTCTGAATGATCCCACCCATGGTTGGATTGTCCCACCAACGGTCGGATTGTCCCACCGAGGGTCGGATAGTAAAATTAGTCTGAATTATCCCACCGATGGTTGGATTGTCCCACCGATGATCAGATTGTCCCATCGAGGGTTGGATAATAAAATTAAGTCTGAATGATCCCACAAATGGTTGGATTGTCCCACCGAGGGTAAGATAGTAAAAATTAAGTCTGAATTATCCCAGCGATGGTTGGAATATCCCATCGATGGTCGGATTGTCCCACCTATGGTCAGATTGTCCCACCGAGGGTCGGAGAGTTAAAAGAAGACTGAATTACCTACCGATGGTTGGATTGTCCCACCGATGGATGGATTGTCCATCCGAGGGTCGGATAGTAAAATTAGTCTGAATTATCCCACCGATGGTTGGATTGTCCCACCGCTGGTCGGATTTTCCCACGGAGGGTCGGATAGTAAAATTAAGTCTGAATTATCCCAGCGATGGTTGGAATGTCCCACCGATGGTCGGATTGTCCCACCTATGGTCAGATTGTCCCACCGAGGGTCGGATAGTAAAATGAAGACTGAATTACCTACCGATGGTTGGATTATCCCACCGATGGTTGGATTGTCCCACCGATGGTCGGATTGACCCACCGATGGTCGGATTGTCCCACCTATGGTCAGATTGTCCCACCGAGGGTCGGATAGTAAAATGAAGACTGAATTACCTACCGATGGTTGGATTGTCCCACCGATGGATGGATTGTCCCTCCGAGGGTCGGATAGTAAAATTAGTCTGAATTATCCCAGCGATGGTTGGATTGTCCCACCGATGGTCGGATTGACCCACCGATGGTTGGATTGTCCCACCGAGGTTCGGATAGTAAAATGAAATCTAAATTATGCCAGCGATGGTCGGATTGTCCCACCGATGGTAGGATTGTCCCAACCGACGGTCGGATTGTCCCACCGAGGGTCGGATAGTAAAATGAAATCTGAATTATCCCATCGATGGTCGGTTTGTCCCACCAACGGTCGGATTGTCCCACCGAGGGTCGGATAGTAAAATGAAGCCTGAATTATCCCACCGATGGTAGGCTTATCCCAACCGACGGTCGGACTGTCCCACCGAGGGTCGGATAGTAAAATGAAATCTGAATTATCCCATCGATGGTCGGTTTGTCCCACCAACGGTCGGATTGTCCCACCGAGGGTCGGATAGTAAAATGAAGTCTGAATGATCCCACCCATGGTTGGATTGTCCCACCAACGGTCGGATTGTCCCACCGAGGGTCGGATAGTAAAATTAGTCTGAATTATCCCACCGATGGTTGGATTGTCCCACCGATGATCAGATTGTCCCATCGTGGGTTGGATAATAAAATTAAGTCTGAATGATCCCACAAATGGTTGGATTGTCCCACCGAGGGTAAGATAGTAAAATTAAGTCTGAATTATCCCAGCGATGGTTGGAATATCCCATCGATGGTCGGATTGTCCCACCTATGGTCAGATTGTCCCACCGAGGGTCGGAGAGTTAAAAGAAGACTGAATTACCTACCGATGGTTGGATTGTCCCACCGATGGATGGATTGTCCATCCGAGGGTCGGATAGTAAAATTAGTCTGAATTATCCCACCGATGGTTGGATTGTCCCACCGCTGGTCGGATTTTCCCACGGAGGGTCGGATAGTAAAATTAAGTCTGAATTATCCCAGCGATGGTTGGAATGTCCCACCGATGGTCGGATTGTCCCACCTATGGTCAGATTGTCCCACCGAGGGTCGGATAGTAAAATGAAGACTGAATTACCTACCGATGGTTGGATTGTCCCACCGATGGATGGATTGTCCCTCCGAGGGTCGGATAGTAAAATTAGTCTGAATTATCCCACCGATGGTTGGATTGTCCCACCGATGGTCGGATTGACCCACCGATGGTTGGATTGTCCCACCGAGGTTTGGATAGTAAAATGAAATCTAAATTATGCCAGCGATGGTCGGATTGTCCCACCGATGGTAGGATTGTCCCAATTGACGGTCGGATTGTCCCAGCGAGGGTTGGATAGTAAAATGAAGCCTGAATTATCCCACCGATGGTAGGCTTATCCCAACCGACGGTCGGACTGTCCCACCGAGGGTCGGATAGTAAAATGAAATCTGAATTATCCCATCGATGGTCGGTTTGTCCCACCAATGGTTAGATTTTGCCACCGATGGTAGGATTATCCCACCGAGGGTCGGATAGTAAAATGAAGTCTGAATGATCCCCCCCATGGTTGGATTGTCCCACCAACGGTCGGATTGTCCCACCGAGGGTCGGATAGTAAAATTAAGTCAGAATTATCCCAGCGATGGTTGGAATGTCCCACCGATGGTCGGATTGTCCCACCGAGGGTCGGATAGTAAAATGAAGACTGAATTACCTACCGATGGTTGGATTGTCCCACCGATGGATGGATTGTCCCTCCGAGGGTCGGATAGTAAAATTAGTCTGAATTATCCCACCGATGGTTGGATTGTCCCACCGATGATCAGATTGTCCCACCGAGGGTTGGATAATAAAATTAAGTCTGAATGATCCCACAAATGGTTGGATTGTCCCTCCGAGGGTAAGATAGTAAAATTAAGTCTGAATTATCCCAGCGATGGTTGGAATTTCCCACCGATGGTCGGATTGTCCCACCTATGGTCAGATTGTCCCACCGAGGGTCGGATAGTAAAATGAAGACTGAATTACCTACCGATGGTTGGATTGTCCCACCGATGGATGGATTGTCCCTCCGAGGGTCGGATAGTAAAATTAGTCTGAATTATCCCAGCGATGGTTGGATTGTCCCACCGATGGTCGGATTGACCCACCGATGGTTGGATTGTCCCACCGAGGTTCGGATAGTAAAATGAAATCTAAATTATGCCAGCGATGGTCGGATTGTCCCACCGATGGTAGGATTGTCCCAACCGACGGTCGGATTGTCCCACCGAGGGTCGGATAGTAAAATGAAGCCTGAATTATCCCACCGATGGTAGGCTTATCCCAACCGACGGTCGGACTGTCCCACCGAGGGTCGGATAGTAAAATGAAATCTGAATTATCCCATCGATGGTCGGTTTGTCCCACCAACGGTCGGATTGTCCCACCGAGGGTCGGATAGTAAAATGAAGTCTGAATGATCCCACCCATGGTTGGATTGTCCCACCAACGGTCGGATTGTCCCACCGAGGGTCGGATAGTAAAATTAGTCTGAATTATCCCACCGATGGTTGGATTGTCCCACCGATGATCAGATTGTCCCATCGAGGGTTGGATAATAAAATTAAGTCTGAATGATCCCACAAATGGTTGGATTGTCCCACCGAGGGTAAGATAGTAAAATTAAGTCTGAATTATCCCAGCGATGGTTGGAATATCCCATCGATGGTCGGATTGTCCCACCTATGGTCAGATTGTCCCACCGAGGGTCGGAGAGTTAAAAGAAGACTGAATTACCTACCGATGGTTGGATTGTCCCACCGATGGATGGATTGTCCATCCGAGGGTCGGATAGTAAAATTAGTCTGAATTATCCCACCGATGGTTGGATTGTCCCACCGCTGGTCGGATTTTCCCACTGAGGGTTGGATAGTAAAATTAAGTCTGAATAATCCCACAAATGGTTGGATTGTCCCACCGATGGTCGGATTATCCCACCGAGGGTCGGATAGTAAAATGAATCTGAATTATCCCACCAATGGTTGGAATGTCCCACCGATGGTCGGATTTTCCCACCTATAGTCAGATTGTCCCGTCGAGGGTCGGATAGAAAAATTAGTCTGAATTATCGCACCGATGGTTGGATTGTCCCACCGATGGTCGGATTGACCCACCGATGGTTGGATTGTCCCACCGAGGTTCGGATAGTAAAATGAAATCTGAATTATGCCAGTGATGTTCGGATTGTCCCACCGATGGTAGGATTGTCCCAACCGACGGTCGGAAAGTAAAATTAAGTCTGAATTATCGCAGCGATGGTTGGAATGTCCCACCGATGGTCGGATTGTCCCACCTATGGTCAGATTGTCCCACCGAGGGTCGGATAGTAAAATGAAGACTGAATTACCTACCGATGGTTGGATTGTCCCACCGATGGATGGATTGTCCCTCCGAGGGTCGGATAGTAAAATTAGTCTGAATTATCCCACCGATGGTTGGATTGTCCCACCGGTGGTCGGATTGTCCCACCGATGGTCGGATTTCACACCGAGGGTTGGATAGTAAAATTAAGTCTGAATTATCCCACCGATGGTTGGATTGTCCCACCGGTGGTCGGATTGTCCCACCAACGGTCGGATTGTCCCAGCCAGGGTCGGAAAGTAAAATTAGGTCTGAATTATCCTAGCGATGTTTGGAATGTCCCACCGATGGACGGATTGTCCCACCTATGGTCAGATTGTCCCACCGAAGGTCGGCTAGTAAAATGAAATCTGAATGATCCCATCGATGGTTGGATTGTCCCACCGAGGGTCGGATAGTAAAATGAAGTGCTAATTATTCCACTGATGGTTTGATTGTCCCACCAATGGTTAGATTGTCCCACTGATGGTCGGATTGTCCCACCGAGGGTCGGATATTAAAACGAAATCTGAATTATCCCACCGGTGGTCGGATTGTCCCACCGATGGTCGGATATTAAAATGAAATCTGAATGATCCCATCGATGGTCGGATTGTCCCACCGACGGTTAGATTGCGCCACCGATGGTCGGATTGTCCCACCGATGGTCGGATTGTCCCACCGAGGGTCGGATAGTAAAATTAAACTGAATAATTCCACCGATGGATGGATTGTCCCACCAATGGTCGGATTTTCCCACCGAGGTCGGATAGTAAAATAAAGTCTGAGTTATCCCACCCATGGTTGGATTGTGCCACCGATGGTCGAATTGTCCCAACGATGGTTGGATTGTCCCACCAATGGTTAGATTGTCCCACTGATGGTCGGAATGTCCCACCGAGGGACGGATAATAAAATGATATCTGAATTATCCCACCGATGTTTGGATTGTCCCACCGATGGTCGGATAGTAAAATGAAATCTGAATGATCCCATCGATAGTTGGATTGTCCCACCAATGGTTAGATTGTCCCACTGATGGTCGGATAGTAAAATTAAGTCTGAATTATCCCACCCATGGTTGGATTGTCCCACCGATGGTCGGATAGTAAAATGAAATCTGAATGATCCCATCGATGGTCGGATTGTCCCACCGACGGTTAGATTACGCCAACGATGGTCGGATTGTCCCACAGAGGGTCGGATAGTAAAATGAAATCTGAATCATCAACCGGTGGTCGGATTGTGCCACCGATGGTCGGATTTTCCCACCGAGGGTTGGATAGTAAAATTAAGTCTGAATCATCCCACCAATGGTTGGATTGTCCCACCGATGGTCGGATTGTCCCACCGAAGGTCGGATAGTAAAATTAATCTGAATTATCCCACCGATGGTTGGATTGTCGCACCGATGGTCGGATTGTCCCACCGGTGGTTGGATTGTCCCACCAACGGTCGAATTGTCCCACCGAGGGTCGGATAGTAAAATTAAGTCTGAATCATCCCACAAATGGTTGGATTGTCACACCGATGGTCGGATTTTCCCACCGAGGTCGGACAGTAAAATAAAGTCTGAATTATCCCACCCATGGTTGGATTGTGCCACCGATGGTCGAATTGTCCCAACGATGGTTGGATTGCCCACCAATGGTTAGATTGTCCCACTGATGGTCGGATTGTCCCACCGAGGGACGGATAGTAAAATGATATCGGAATTATCCCACCGATGTTTGGATTGTCCCACCGATGGTCGGATAGTAAAATTAAGTCTGAATCATCCCACAAATGGTTGGATTGTCCCACCGATGGTCGGATTGTCCCACCGAGGGTCGGATAGTAAAATTAAACTGAATTATCGCACTGATGGATGGATTGTCCCACCGATGGTCGGATTTTCCCACCGAGGTCGGATAGTAAAATAAAGTCTGAATTATCCCACCCATGGTTGGATTGTGCCACCGATGGTCGAATTGTCCCAACGATGGTTTGATTGTCCCACCAATGGTTAGATTGTCCCACTGATGGTCGGATTGTCCCACAGAGGGTCGGATAGTAAAATGAAGTCTGAATTATCCCACCCATGGTTGGATTGTCCCACCGATGGTCGGATAGTGAAATGAAATCTGAATGATCCCATCGATGGTCGTATTGTCCCACCGACGGTTAGATTGCGCCACCGATGGTCGGATTGTCCCACAGAGGGTCGGATAGTAAAATGAAATCTGAATTATCCCAGCGATGGTCAGATTGTCCCACCGATGGTCGGATTGTCCCACCGACGGTCGGATTGTCCCACCGACGGTCGGATAGTAAAATGAAGCCTGAATTATCCCACCGATGGTTGGATTGTGTCACCGATGGTTGGATTGTCCCACCGATGGTCGGATAGTAAAATTAATCTGAATTATCCCACCGATGGTCGGATTGTGCCAACGATGGTCGGATTGTCCCACTGAGGTTCGGATTGTCCCACCGATGGTTGGATTGTCTTACCAATGGTCGGTTTGTCCCACCAAGGGTTGGATAGTAAAATTAAGTCTGAATTATCCCACCCATGGTTGGATTGTCCCACCGATGGTCGGATTGTCTTACCAATGGTCGGTTTCTCCCACCAAGGGTTGGATAGTAAAATTAAGTCTGAATTATCCCACCGATGGTTGGATTGTCACACTGAGGGTCTGATAGTAAAATGAAGTCTGAATTATCCCACCCATGGTTGGATTGTCCCACCGATGGTCGGATTGTCCCACCGATGGTCAGATTGACCCACCGACGGTCGGATTGTCCCACCGAGGGTCGGATAGTAAAATGAAATCTGAATGATCCCATCGATGGTCGGATAGTCCCACCGACGGTTATATTGCGCCACGGATGGTCGGATTGTCCCACCGAGGGTCGGATAGTAAAATGAAGTCTGAATTATCCCACCCATGGTTGGATTGTCCCACCGATGGTCCGATTGTCCCACCAATGGTGGGATTGACCCACCGATGGTTGGATTGTTCCACCGAGGTTCGGATAGTAAAATTAAATCTGAATTATGTCAGCGATGGTCGGATTGTCCCACCGATGGTAGGCTTATCCCAACCGACGGTCGGAGAGTCCCACCGATGGTCGGATTGTCCCACCGTTGGCTGTATTGTCCCCCCAACGGTCGGACTGTCCCACCGAGGGTCGGATAGTAAAATTAAGTCTGAATTATCCCAGCGATGGTTGTAATGTCCCACCGATGGTCGGATTGTCCCACCTATGGTCAGATTGTCCCACCGATGGATGGATTGTCCCTCCGAGGGTCGGATAGTAAAATTAGTCTGAATTATCCCAATTATGGTTGGATTATCCCGTCGATGGTCTGATTGTCCCACCGAGGGTTGGATAATAAAATTAAGTCTGAATGATCCCACAAATGGTTGGATTGTCCCGCCGAGGGTAGGATGGTAAAATAAATCTGAATTATCCCACCGATGGTTGGATTGTCCCACCGGTGGTCGGATTGTCCCACCGATGGTCGGATTTTCCCGCCGAGGGTTGGATAGTGAAATTAAGTCTGAATCATCCCACAAATGGTTGGATTGTCCCACCGATGGTCGGATTGTCCCACCGATGGTCGGATTGACCCACCGATGGTCGGATTGTCCCACCGAGGGTCGGATAGTAAAATGAAATCTGAATGATCCCATCGATGGTCGGATTGTCCCACCGACGGTTATATTGCGCCACGGATGGTCGGATTGTCCCACCGAGGGTCGGATAGTAAAATGAAGTCTGAATTATGCCACCCATGGTTGGATTGTCCCACCGATGGTCGGATTGTCCCACCGATGGTCGGATTGACCCACCGATGGTTGGATTGTCTTACCAATGGTCGGTTTCTCCCACCAAGGGTTGGATAGTAAAATTAAGTCTGAATTATCCCACCGATGGTTGGATTGTCACACTGAGGGTCTGATAGTAAAATGAAGTCTGAATTATCCCACCCATGGTTGGATTGTCCCACCGATGGTCGGATTGTCCCACCGATGGTCAGATTGACCCACCGACGGTCGGATTGTCCCACCGGGGGTCGGATAGTAAAATGAAATCTGAATGATCCCATCGATGGTCGGATTGTCCCACCGACGGTTATATTGCGCCACGGATGGTCGGATTGTCCCACCGAGGGTCGGATAGTAAAATGAAGTCTGAATTATCCCACCCATGGTTGGATTGTCCCACCGATGGTCCGATTGTCCCACCGATGGTGGGATTGACCCACCGATGGTTGGATTGTTCCACCGAGGTTCGGATAGTAAAATGAAGCCTGAATTATCCCACCGATGGTAGGCTTATCCCAACCGACGGTCGGAGAGTCCCACCGATGGTCGGATTGTCCCACCGTTGGCTGGATTGTCCCCCCAACGGTCGGACTGTCCCACCGAGGGTCGGATAGTAAAATTAAGTCTGAATTATCCCAGCGATGGTTGTAATGTCCGATGTCCGACCGATGGTCGGATTGTCCCACCTATGGTCAGATTGTCCCACCGATGGATGGATTGTCCCTCCGAGGGTCGGATAGTAAAATTAGTCTGAATTATCCCAATTATGGTTGGATTATCCCATCGATGGTCTGATTGTCCCACCGAGGGTTGGATAATAAAATTAAGTCTGAATGATCCCACAAATGGTTGGATTGTCCCGCCGATCGTAGGATAGTAAAATAAATCTGAATTATCCCACCGATGGTTGGATTGTCCCACCGGTGGTCGGATTGTCCCACCGATAGTCGGATTTTCCCGCCGAGGGTTGGATAGTAAAATTAATCTGAATTATCCCACCGATGGTCGGATTGTGCCAACGATGGTCGGATTGTCCCACTGAGGTTCGGATTGTCCCACCGATGGTTGGATTGTCTTACCAATGGTCGGTTTGTCCCACCAAGGGTTGGATAGTAAAATTAAGTCTGAATTATCCCACCCATGGTTGGATTGTCCCACCGATGGTCGGATTGTCTTACCAATGGTCGGTTTCTCCCACCAAGGGTTGGATAGTAAAATTAAGTCTGAATTATCCCACCGATGGTTGGATTGTCACACTGAGGGTCTGATAGTAAAATGAAGTCTGAATTATCCCACCCATGGTTGGATTGTCCCACCGATGGTCGGATTGTCCCACCGATGGTCAGATTGACCCACCGACGGTCGGATTGTCCCACCGAGGGTCGGATAGTAAAATGAAATCTGAATGATCCCATCGATGGTCGGATAGTCCCACCGACGGTTATATTGCGCCACGGATGGTCGGATTGTCCCACCGAGGGTCGGATAGTAAAATGAAGTCTGAATTATCCCACCCATGGTTGGATTGTCCCACCGATGGTCCGATTGTCCCACCAATGGTGGGATTGACCCACCGATGGTTGGATTGTTCCACCGAGGTTCGGATAGTAAAATTAAATCTGAATTATGTCAGCGATGGTCGGATTGTCCCACCGATGGTAGGCTTATCCCAACCGACGGTCGGAGAGTCCCACCGATGGTCGGATTGTCCCACCGTTGGCTGTATTGTCCCCCCAACGGTCGGACTGTCCCACCGAGGGTCGGATAGTAAAATTAAGTCTGAATTATCCCAGCGATGGTTGTAATGTCCCACCGATGGTCGGATTGTCCCACCTATGGTCAGATTGTCCCACCGATGGATGGATTGTCCCTCCGAGGGTCGGATAGTAAAATTAGTCTGAATTATCCCAATTATGGTTGGATTATCCCATCGATGGTCTGATTGTCCCACCGAGGGTTGGATAATAAAATTAAGTCTGAATGATCCCACAAATGGTTGGATTGTCCCGCCGAGGGTAGGATGGTAAAATAAATCTGAATTATCCCACCGATGGTTGGATTGTCCCACCGGTGGTCGGATTGTCCCACCGATGGTCGGATTTTCCCGCCGAGGGTTGGATAGTGAAATTAAGTCTGAATCATCCCACAAATGGTTGGATTGTCCCACCGATGGTCGGATTGTCCCACCGATGGTCGGATTGACCCACCGATGGTCGGATTGTCCCACCGAGGGTCGGATAGTAAAATGAAATCTGAATGATCCCATCGATGGTCGGATTGTCCCACCGACGGTTATATTGCGCCACGGATGGTCGGATTGTCCCACCGAGGGTCGGATAGTAAAATGAAGTCTGAATTATGCCACCCATGGTTGGATTGTCCCACCGATGGTCGGATTGTCCCACCGATGGTCGGATTGACCCACCGATGGTTGGATTGTCTTACCAATGGTCGGTTTCTCCCACCAAGGGTTGGATAGTAAAATTAAGTCTGAATTATCCCACCGATGGTTGGATTGTCACACTGAGGGTCTGATAGTAAAATGAAGTCTGAATTATCCCACCCATGGTTGGATTGTCCCACCGATGGTCGGATTGTCCCACCGATGGTCAGATTGACCCACCGGGGGTCGGATAGTAAAATGAAATCTGAATGATCCCATCGATGGTCGGATTGTCCCACCGACGGTTATATTGCGCCACGGATGGTCGGATTGTCCCACCGAGGGTCGGATAGTAAAATGAAGTCTGAATTATCCCACCCATGGTTGGATTGTCCCACCGATGGTCCGATTGTCCCACCGATGGTGGGATTGACCCACCGATGGTTGGATTGTTCCACCGAGGTTCGGATAGTAAAATGAAGCCTGAATTATCCCACCGATGGTAGGCTTATCCCAACCGACGGTCGGAGAGTCCCACCGATGGTCGGATTGTCCCACCGTTGGCTGGATTGTCCCCCCAACGGTCGGACTGTCCCACCGAGGGTCGGATAGTAAAATTAAGTCTGAATTATCCCAGCGATGGTTGTAATGTCCGATGTCCGACCGATGGTCGGATTGTCCCACCTATGGTCAGATTGTCCCACCGATGGATGGATTGTCCCTCCGAGGGTCGGATAGTAAAATTAGTCTGAATTATCCCAATTATGGTTGGATTATCCCATCGATGGTCTGATTGTCCCACCGAGGGTTGGATAATAAAATTAAGTCTGAATGATCCCACAAATGGTTGGATTGTCCCGCCGATCGTAGGATAGTAAAATAAATCTGAATTATCCCACCGATGGTTGGATTGTCCCACCGGTGGTCGGATTGTCCCACCGATAGTCGGATTTTCCCGCCGAGGGTTGGATAGTGAAATTAAGTCTGAATAATCCCACAAATGGTTGGATTGTCCCACCGATGGTCGGATTGTCCCACCGAGGGTCGGATAGTAAAATGAATCTGAATTATCCCATCGATGGTTGGATTATCCCACCGATGGTCGGATTGTCCCACCGTTGGTGGGATTGTCCCACCAACGGTCACATTGTCCCACCGAGGGTCGGATAGTAAAATTAAGTCTGAATTATCCCAGCGATGGTTGGAATGTCCCACCGATGGTCGGATTGTCCCACCTATGGTCAGTTTGTCCCACCGAGGGTCGGATAGTAAGATGATGACTGAATTACCTACCGATGGTTGGATTGTCCCTCCGAGGGTCGGATAGTAAAATTAGTCTGAATTATCCCATCGATGGTTGGATTGTTCCACCGATGGTTGGATTGTCCCATTGAGGGTTGGTTAATAAAATTAAGTCTGATAATCCCACAAATGGTTGGATTGTCCCACCGAGGGTAGGATAGTAAAATTAATCTGACTTATCCCACCGATGGTTGGATTGTCCCACCGGTGGTCGGATTGTCCCACCGACGGTGGGATAGTAAAATTAAGTCTGAAGTAAAATGAGGTCTGAATTATCCCACTGATGGTTAGATTGTGCCAACGATGGTCGGATTGTCCCACCGATGGTAGGATTGTCCCAGCTATGGTCGGATTGTCCCCTCGACGGTGGGATAGTAAAATTAAGTCTGAAGTAAAATGAAGTCTGAATTATCCCACCTATGGTTGGATTGTGCCAACGATGGTCGGATTGTCCCACTGAGGGTCGGATTGTCCCACCGATGGTTGGATTGTCCCACCAAGTGTTGGATAGTAAAATGAAGTCTGAATTATCCCACCGATGGTTGGATTGTCACACTGAGGGTCGGATAGTAAAATGAAGTCTGAATTATCCGACCAATGGATGGATTGTCCCACCGAGGGTCGGATAGTAAAATGAAGTCCTAATTATTCCACTGATGGTTGGAATGTCCCATCGATGGTCGGATTGTCACACTGAGGGTCGGATAGTAAAATGAAGTCTGAATTATCCGACCAATGGATGGATTGTCCCACCGAGGGTCGGATAGTAAAATGAAGTCCTAATTATTCCACTGATGGTTGGAATGTCCCATCGATGGTCGGATTGTCACACTGAGGGTCAGATAGTAAAATTAGTCTGAATTATCCCACGATGGTTGGATTGTCCCACCGAGGGTAGGATAGTAAAATAAATCTGAATTATCCCACCGATGGTTGGATTGTCCCACCGGTGGTCGGATTGTACCACCGATGGTCGGATTTTCCCACCGAGGGTTGGATAGTGAAATTAAGTCTGAATCATCCCACAAATGGTTGGATTGCCCCACCGATGGTCGGATTGTCCCACCGAGGGTCGGATAGTAAAATTAATCTGAATTATCCCACCGATGGTTGGATTGTCCCACCGGTGGTCGGATTGTCCCACCAACGGTGGGATAGTAAAATTAAGTCTGATGTAAAATGAAGTCTGAATTATCCCAGTGATGGTTAGATTGTGCCAACGATGGTCGGATTGTCCCACCGATGGTAGGATTGTCCCAGCTATGGTCGGATTGTCCCATCGATGGTTGGATTGTCCCACCGATGGTTGGATTGTCCCACCAATGGTCGGATTGTCCCACCAAGGGTTGGATAGTAAAATGAAGTCTGAATTATCCCACCGATGGTTGGATTGTCACACTGAGGGTCGGATAGTAAAATGAAGTCTGAATTATCCGACCAATGGATGGATTGTCACACCGAGGGTCGGATAGTAAAATGAAGTCCTAATTATTCCACTGATGGTTGGAATGTCCCATCGATGGTCTAATTGTCCCACCGAAGGCTGGATTGTCCCACCGATGGTCGGATTGATCCACCGAGGCTCGAATAGTAAAATGAAGTCTGAATTATCCCACCGATGATTGGATTGTCCCACCGATGGTTGGATTGTGCCACCGATGGTTGGATAGTAAAATTAAGTCTGAAGTAAAATGAAGTCTGAATTATCCCACTGATGGTTAGATTGTGCCAACGATGGTCGGATTGTCCCACCGATGGTAGGATTGTCCCAGCTATGGTCGGATTGTCCCACCGACGGTGGGATAGTAAAATTAAGTCTGAAGTAAAATGAAGTCTGAATTATCCCACCGATGGTTGGATTGTGCCAACGATGGTCGGATTGTCCCACTGAGGGTCGGATTGTCCCACCGATGGTTGGATTGTCCCACCAATGGTCGGATTGTCCCTCCGAGGGTCGGATAGTAAAATGAGTCTGAATTATCCCACCGATGGTTGGATTGTCCCACCGGTGGTTGGATTGTCCAACCGATGGTCGGATTTCACACCGAGGGTTGGATAGTAAAATTAAGTCTGAATTATCCCACCGATGGTTGGATTGTCCCACCGATGGTCGGAAAGTAAAATTAAGTCTGAATTATCCCAGCGATGGTTGGAATGTCCCACCGATGGTCGGATTGTCCCACCTATGATCAGATTGTCCCACCGAGGGTCGGATAGTAAAATGAAATCTGAATGATCCCATCGATGGTTGGATTGTCCCACCGAGGGTCGGATAGTAAAATGAAGTCCTAATTATTCCACTGATGGTTGGATTGTCCCACCAATGGTTAGATTGTCCCACTGATGGTCGGATTGTCCCACCGAGGGTCGGATATTAAAATGAAATCTGAATGATCCCACCGGTGGTCGGATTGTCCCATCGATGGTCGGATATTAAAATGAAATCTGAATGATCCCATCGATTGTCGGATTGTCCCTCCGATGGTTAGATTGCGCCACCGATGGTCGGATTGTCCAACCGAGGGTTGGGTAATAAAATTAAGTCTGAATCATCCCACAAATGGTTGGATTGTCCCACCGATGGTCGGATTGTCCCAAGGAGGGTCGGATAGTAAAATTAAACTGAATAATTCCACCGATGGATGGATTGTCCCACCAATGGTCGGATTTTCCCACCGAGGTCGGATAGTAAAATAAAGTCTGAGTTATCCCACCCATGGTTGGATTGTGCCACCGATGGTCGAATTGTCCCAACGATGGTTGGATTGTCCCACAAATGGTTAGATTGTCCCACTGATGGTCGGAATGTCCCACCGAGAGACGGATAATAAAATGATATCTGAATTATCCCACCGATGTTTGGATTGTCCCACCGATGGTCAGATAGTAAAATGAAATCTGAATGATCCCATCGATAGTTGGATTGTCCCACCAATGGTTAGATTGTCCCACTGATGGTCGGATTGTCCCACAGAGGGTCGTATAGTAAAATGAAGTCTGAATTATCCCACCCATGGTTGGATTGTCCCACCGATGGTCGGATAGTAAAATGAAATCTGAATGATGCCATCGATGGTCGGATTGTACCACCGACGGTTAGATAGTAAAATTAAGTCTGAATCATCCCACAAATGGTTGGATTTTCCCACCGATGGTCGGATTGTCCCACCGAAGGTCGGATAGTAAAATTAATCTGAATTATCCCACCGATGGTTGGATTGTCCCACCGATGGTTGGATTGTCCCACCAAGTTTTGGATAGTAAAATGAAGTCTGAATTATCCCACCGATGGTTGGATTGTCACACTGAGGGTCGGATAGTAAAATGAAGTCTGAATTATCCGACCAATGGATGGATTGTCCCACCGACGGTGGGATAGTAAAATTAAGTCTGAAGTAAAATGAGGTCTGAATTATCCCACTGATGGTTAGATTGTGCCAACGATGGTCGGATTGTCCCACCGATGGTAGGATTGTCCCAGCTATGGTCGGATTGTCCCCTCGACGGTGGGATAGTAAAATTAAGTCTGAAGTAAAATGAAGTCTGAATTATCCCACCTATGGTTGGATTGTGCCAACGATGGTCGGATTGTCCCACTGAGGGTCGGATTGTCCCACCGATGGTTGGATTGTCCCACCAAGTGTTGGATAGTAAAATGAAGTCTGAATTATCCCACCGATGGTTGGATTGTCACACTGAGGGTCGGATAGTAAAATGAAGTCTGAATTATCCGACCAATGGATGGATTGTCCCACCGAGGGTCGGATAGTAAAATGAAGTCCTAATTATTCCACTGATGGTTGGAATGTCCCATCGATGGTCGGATTGTCACACTGAGGGTCAGATAGTAAAATTAGTCTGAATTATCCCACGATGGTTGGATTGTCCCACCGAGGGTAGGATAGTAAAATAAATCTGAATTATCCCACCGATGGTTGGATTGTCCCACCGGTGGTCGGATTGTCCCACCGATGGTAGGATTGTCCCAGCTATGGTCGGATTGTCCCCTCGACGGTGGGATAGTAAAATTAAGTCTGAAGTAAAATGAAGTCTGAATTATCCCACCTATGGTTGGATTGTGCCAACGATGGTCGGATTGTCCCACTGAGGGTCGGATTGTCCCACCGATGGTTGGATTGTCCCACCAAGTGTTGGATAGTAAAATGAAGTCTGAATTATCCCACCGATGGTTGGATTGTCACACTGAGGGTCGGATAGTAAAATGAAGTCTGAATTATCCGACCAATGGATGGATTGTCCCACCGAGGGTCGGATAGTAAAATGAAGTCCTAATTATTCCACTGATGGTTGGAATGTCCCATCGATGGTCGGATTGTCACACTGAGGGTCAGATAGTAAAATTAGTCTGAATTATCCCACGATGGTTGGATTGTCCCACCGAGGGTAGGATAGTAAAATAAATCTGAATTATCCCACCGATGGTTGGATTGTCCCACCGGTGGTCGGATTGTACCACCGATGGTCGGATTTTCCCACCGAGGGTTGGATAGTGAAATTAAGTCTGAATCATCCCACAAATGGTTGGATTGCCCCACCGATGGTCGGATTGTCCCACCGAGGGTCGGATAGTAAAATTAATCTTAATTATCCCACCGATGGTTGGATTGTCCCACCGGTGGTCGGATTGTCCCACCAACGGTGGGATAGTAAAATTAAGTCTGATGTAAAATGAAGTCTGAATTATCCCAGTGATGGTTAGATTGTGCCAACGATGGTCGGATTGTCCCACCGATGGTAGGATTGTCCCAGCTATGGTCGGATTGTCCCATCGATGGTTGGATTGTCCCACCGATGGTTGGATTGTCCCACCAATGGTCCGATTGTCCCACCAAGGGTTGGATAGTAAAATGAAGTCTGAATTATCCCACCGATGGTTGGATTGTCACACTGAGGGTCGGATAGTAAAATGAAGTCTGAATTATCCGACCAATGGATGGATTGTCACACCGAGGGTCGGATAGTAAAATGAAGTCCTAATTATTCCACTGATGGTTGGAATGTCCCATCGATGGTCTAATTGTCCCACCGAAGGCTGGATTGTCCCACCGATGGTCGGATTTATCCACCGAGGCTCGTATAGTAAAATGAAGTCTGAATTATCCCACCGATGATTGGATTGTCCCACCGATGGTTGGATTGTGCCACCGATGGTTGGATAGTAAAATTAAGTCTGAAGTAAAATGAAGTCTGAATTATCCCACTGATGGTTAGATTGTGCCAACGATGGTCGGATTGTCCCACCGATGGTAGGATTGTCCCAGCTATGGTCGGATTGTCCCACCGACGGTGGGATAGTAAAATTAAGTCTGAAGTAAAATGAAGTCTGAATTATCCCACCGATGGTTGGATTGTGCCAACGATGGTCGGATTGTCCCACTGAGGGTCGGATTGTCCCACCGATGGTTGGATTGTCCCACCAATGGTCGGATTGTCCCTCCGAGGGTCGGATAGTAAAATGAGTCTGAATTATCCCACCGATGGTTGGATTGTCCCACCGGTGGTTGGATTGTCCAACCGATGGTCGGATTTCACACCGAGGGTTGGATAGTAAAATTAAGTCTGAATTATCCCACCGATGGTTGGATTGTCCCACCGATGGTCGGAAAGTAAAATTAAGTCTGAATTATCCCAGCGATGGTTGGAATGTCCCACCGATGGTCGGATTGTCCCACCTATGATCAGATTGTCCCACCGAGGGTCGGATAGTAAAATGAAATCTGAATGATCCCATCGATGGTTGGATTGTCCCACCGAGGGTCGGATAGTAAAATGAAGTCCTAATTATTCCACTGATGGTTGGATTGTCCCACCAATGGTTAGATTGTCCCACTGATGGTCGGATTGTCCCACCGAGGGTCGGATATTAAAATGAAATCTGAATGATCCCACCGGTGGTCGGATTGTCCCATCGATGGTCGGATATTAAAATGAAATCTGAATGATCCCATCGATTGTCGGATTGTCCCTCCGATGGTTAGATTGCGCCACCGATGGTCGGATTGTCCAACCGAGGGTTGGGTAATAAAATTAAGTCTGAATCATCCCACAAATGGTTGGATTGTCCCACCGATGGTCGGATTGTCCCACCGAGGGTCGGATAGTAAAATTAAACTGAATAATTCCACCGATGGATGGATTGTCCCACCAATGGTCGGATTTTCCCACCGAGGTCGGATAGTAAAATAAAGTCTGAGTTATCCCACCCATGGTTGGATTGTGCCACCGATGGTCGAATTGTCCCAACGATGGTTGGATTGTCCCACAAATGGTTAGATTGTCCCACTGATGGTCGGAATGTCCCACCGAGAGACGGATAATAAAATGATATCTGAATTATCCCACCGATGTTTGGATTGTCCCACCGATGGTCAGATAGTAAAATGAAATCTGAATGATCCCATCGATAGTTGGATTGTCCCACCAATGGTTAGATTGTCCCACTGATGGTCGGATTGTCCCACAGAGGGTCGTATAGTAAAATGAAGTCTGAATTATCCCACCCATGGTTGGATTGTCCCACCGATGGTCGGATAGTAAAATGAAATCTGAATGATGCCATCGATGGTCGGATTGTACCACCGACGGTTAGATAGTAAAATTAAGTCTGAATCATCCCACAAATGGTTGGATTTTCCCACCGATGGTCGGATTGTCCCACCGAAGGTCGGATAGTAAAATTAATCTGAATTATCCCACCGATGGTTGGATTGTCCCACCGATGGTTGGATTGTCCCACCAAGTTTTGGATAGTAAAATGAAGTCTGAATTATCCCACCGATGGTTGGATTGTCACACTGAGGGTCGGATAGTAAAATGAAGTCTGAATTATCCGACCAATGGATGGATTGTCCCACCGACGGTGGGATAGTAAAATTAAGTCTGAAGTAAAATGAGGTCTGAATTATCCCACTGATGGTTAGATTGTGCCAACGATGGTCGGATTGTCCCACCGATGGTAGGATTGTCCCAGCTATGGTCGGATTGTCCCCTCGACGGTGGGATAGTAAAATTAAGTCTGAAGTAAAATGAAGTCTGAATTATCCCACCTATGGTTGGATTGTGCCAACGATGGTCGGATTGTCCCACTGAGGGTCGGATTGTCCCACCGATGGTTGGATTGTCCCACCAAGTGTTGGATAGTAAAATGAAGTCTGAATTATCCCACCGATGGTTGGATTGTCACACTGAGGGTCGGATAGTAAAATGAAGTCTGAATTATCCGACCAATGGATGGATTGTCCCACCGAGGGTCGGATAGTAAAATGAAGTCCTAATTATTCCACTGATGGTTGGAATGTCCCATCGATGGTCGGATTGTCACACTGAGGGTCAGATAGTAAAATTAGTCTGAATTATCCCACGATGGTTGGATTGTCCCACCGAGGGTAGGATAGTAAAATAAATCTGAATTATCCCACCGATGGTTGGATTGTCCCACCGGTGGTCGGATTGTCCCACCGATGGTAGGATTGTCCCAGCTATGGTCGGATTGTCCCCTCGACGGTGGGATAGTAAAATTAAGTCTGAAGTAAAATGAAGTCTGAATTATCCCACCTATGGTTGGATTGTGCCAACGATGGTCGGATTGTCCCACTGAGGGTCGGATTGTCCCACCGATGGTTGGATTGTCCCACCAAGTGTTGGATAGTAAAATGAAGTCTGAATTATCCCACCGATGGTTGGATTGTCACACTGAGGGTCGGATAGTAAAATGAAGTCTGAATTATCCGACCAATGGATGGATTGTCCCACCGAGGGTCGGATAGTAAAATGAAGTCCTAATTATTCCACTGATGGTTGGAATGTCCCATCGATGGTCGGATTGTCACACTGAGGGTCAGATAGTAAAATTAGTCTGAATTATCCCACGATGGTTGGATTGTCCCACCGAGGGTAGGATAGTAAAATAAATCTGAATTATCCCACCGATGGTTGGATTGTCCCACCGGTGGTCGGATTGTACCACCGATGGTCGGATTTTCCCACCGAGGGTTGGATAGTGAAATTAAGTCTGAATCATCCCACAAATGGTTGGATTGCCCCACCGATGGTCGGATTGTCCCACCGAGGGTCGGATAGTAAAATTAATCTTAATTATCCCACCGATGGTTGGATTGTCCCACCGGTGGTCGGATTGTCCCACCAACGGTGGGATAGTAAAATTAAGTCTGATGTAAAATGAAGTCTGAATTATCCCAGTGATGGTTAGATTGTGCCAACGATGGTCGGATTGTCCCACCGATGGTAGGATTGTCCCAGCTATGGTCGGATTGTCCCATCGATGGTTGGATTGTCCCACCGATGGTTGGATTGTCCCACCAATGGTCCGATTGTCCCACCAAGGGTTGGATAGTAAAATGAAGTCTGAATTATCCCACCGATGGTTGGATTGTCACACTGAGGGTCGGATAGTAAAATGAAGTCTGAATTATCCGACCAATGGATGGATTGTCACACCGAGGGTCGGATAGTAAAATGAAGTCCTAATTATTCCACTGATGGTTGGAATGTCCCATCGATGGTCTAATTGTCCCACCGAAGGCTGGATTGTCCCACCGATGGTCGGATTTATCCACCGAGGCTCGTATAGTAAAATGAAGTCTGAATTATCCCACCGATGATTGGATTGTCCCACCGATGGTTGGATTGTGCCACCGATGGTTGGATAGTAAAATTAAGTCTGAAGTAAAATGAAGTCTGAATTATCCCACTGATGGTTAGATTGTGCCAACGATGGTCGGATTGTCCCACCGATGGTAGGATTGTCCCAGCTATGGTCGGATTGTCCCACCGACGGTGGGATAGTAAAATTAAGTCTGAAGTAAAATGAAGTCTGAATTATCCCACCGATGGTTGGATTGTGCCAACGATGGTCGGATTGTCCCACTGAGGGTCGGATTGTCCCACCGATGGTTGGATTGTCCCACCAATGGTCGGATTGTCCCTCCGAGGGTCGGATAGTAAAATGAGTCTGAATTATCCCACCGATGGTTGGATTGTCCCACCGGTGGTTGGATTGTCCAACCGATGGTCGGATTTCACACCGAGGGTTGGATAGTAAAATTAAGTCTGAATTATCCCACCGATGGTTGGATTGTCCCACCGATGGTCGGAAAGTAAAATTAAGTCTGAATTATCCCAGCGATGGTTGGAATGTCCCACCGATGGTCGGATTGTCCCACCTATGGTCAGATTGTCCCACCGAGGGTCGGATAGTAAAATGAAATCTGAATGATCCCATCGATGGTTGGATTGTCCCACCGAGGGTCGGATAGTAAAATGAAGTCCTAATTATTCCACTGATGGTTGGATTGTCCCACCAATGGTTAGATTGTCCCACTGATGGTCGGATTGTCCCACCGAGGGTCGGATATTAAAATGAAATCTGAATGATCCCACCGGTGGTCGGATTGTCCCATCGATGGTCGGATATTAAAATGAAATCTGAATGATCCCATCGATTGTCGGATTGTCCCTCCGATGGTTAGATTGCGCCACCGATGGTCGGATTGTCCAACCGAGGGTTGGATAGTAAAATTAAGTCTGAATCATCCCACAAATGGTCGGATTTTCCCACCGAGGTCGGATAGTAAAATAAAGTCTGAGTTATCCCACCCATGGTTGGATTGTGCCACCGATGGTCGAATTGTCCCAACGATGGTTGGATTGTCCCACCAATGGTTAGATTGTCCCACTGATGGTCGGAATTTCCCACCGAGAGACGGATAATAAAATGATATCTGAATTATCCCACCGATGTTTGGATTGTCCCACCGATGGTCGGATAGTAAAATGAAATCTGAATGATCCCATCGATAGTTGGATTGTCCCACCAATGGTTAGATTGTCCCACTGATGGTCGGATTGTCCCACAGAGGGTCGTATAGTAAAATGAAGTCTGAATTATCCCACCCATGGTTGGATTGTCCCACCGATGGTCGGATAGTAAAATGAAATCTGAATGATGCCATCGATGGTCGGATTGTACCACCGACGGTTAGATAGTAAAATTAAGTCTGAATCATCCCACAAATGGTTGGATTTTCCCACCGATGGTCGGATTGTCCCACCGAAGGTCGGATAGTAAAATTAATCTGAATTATCCCACCGATGGTTGGATTGTCCCACCGATGGTTGGATTGTCCCACCAAGTTTTGGATAGTAAAATGAAGTCTGAATTATCCCACCGATGGTTGGATTGTCACACTGAGGGTCGGATAGTAAAATGAAGTCTGAATTATCCGACCAATGGATGGATTGTCCCACCGAGGGTCGGATAGTAAAATGAAGTCCTAATTATTCCACTGATGGTCGGATTGTCCCACCTATGGTCAGATTGTACAACCGATGGATGGATTGTCCCTCCGAGGGTCGCATAGTAAAATTAGTCTGAATTATCCCAATTATGGTTGGATTATCCCATCGATGGTCGGATTGTCCCACCGAGGGTTGGATAATAAAATTAAGTCTGAATGATCCCACAAATGGTTGGATTGTCCCGCCGAGGGTAGGATAGTAAAATAAATCTGAATTATCCCACCGATGGTTGGATTGTCCCACCGGTGCTCGGATTGTTCCACCGAGGTTCGGATATTTCCGCCGAGGGTTGGATAGTGAAATTAAGTCTGAATCATCCCACAAATGGTTGGATTGTCCCACCGATGGTCGGATTGTCCCACCGAGGGTCGGATAGTAAAATGAATCTGAATTATCCCATCGATGGTTGGATTATCCCACCGATGGTCGGATTGTCCCACCGTTGGTGGGATTGTCCCACCGTTGGTGGGATTGTCCCACCAACGGTCACATTGTCCCACCGAGGGTCGGATAGTAAAATTAAGTCTGAATTATCCCAGCGATGGTTGGAATGTCACACTGAGGGTCGGATAGTAAAATGAAGTCTGAATTATCCGACCAATGGATGGATTGTCCCACCGACGGTGGGATAGTAAAATTAAGTCTGAAGTAAAATGAGGTCTGAATTATCCCTCTGATGGTTAGATTGTGCCAACGATGGTCGGATTGTCCCACCGATGGTAGGATTGTCCCAGCTATGGTCGGATTGTCCCCTCGACGGTGGGATAGTAAAATTAAGTCTGAAGTAAAATGAAGTCTGAATTATCCCACCTATGGTTGGATTGTGCCAACGATGGTCGGATTGTCCCACTGAGGGTCGGATTGTCCCACCGATGGTTGGATTGTCCCACCAAGTGTTGGATAGTAAAATGAAGTCTGAATTATCCCACCGATGGTTGGATTGTCACACTGAGGGTCGGATAGTAAAATGAAGTCTGAATTATCCGACCAATGGATGGATTGTCCCACCGAGGGTCGGATAGTAAAATGAAGTCCTAATTATTCCACTGATGGTTGGAATGTCCCATCGATGGTCGGATTGTCACACTGAGGGTCAGATAGTAAAATTAGTCTGAATTATCCCACGATGGTTGGATTGTCCCACCGAGGGTAGGATAGTAAAATAAATCTGAATTATCCCACCGATGGTTGGATTATCCCACCGGTGGTCGGATTGTACCACCGATGGTCGGATTTTCCCACCGAGGGTTGGATAGTGAAATTAAGTCTGAATCATCCCACAAATGGTTGGATTGCCCCACCGATGGTCGGATTGTCCCACCGAGGGTCGGATAGTAAAATTAATCTGAATTATCCCACCGATGGTTGGATTGTCCCACCGGTGGTCGGATTGTCCCACCAACGGTGGGATAGTAAAATTAAGTCTGATGTAAAATGAAGTCTGAATTATCCCAGTGATGGTTAGATTGTGCCAACGATGGTCGGATTGTCCCACCGATGGTAGGATTGTCCCAGCTATGGTCGGATTGTCCCATCGATGGTTGGATTGTCCCACCGATGGTTGGATTGTCCCACCAATGGTCCGATTGTCCCACCAAGGGTTGGATAGTAAAATGAAGTCTGAATTATCCCACCGATGGTTGGATTGTCACACTGAGGGTCGGATAGTAAAATGAAGTCTGAATTATCCGACCAATGGATGGATTGTCACACCGAGGGTCGGATAGTAAAATGAAGTCCTAATTATTCCACTGATGGTTGGAATGTCCCATCGATGGTCTAATTGTCCCACCGAAGGCTGGATTGTCCCACCGATGGTCGGATTTATCCACCGAGGCTCGTATAGTAAAATGAAGTCTGAATTATCCCACCGATGATTGGATTGTCCCACCGATGGTTGGATTGTGCCACCGATGGTTGGATAGTAAAATTAAGTCTGAAGTAAAATGAAGTCTGAATTATCCCACTGATGGTTAGATTGTGCCAACGATGGTCGGATTGTCCCACCGATGGTAGGATTGTCCCAGCTATGGTCGGATTGTCCCACCGACGGTGGGATAGTAAAATTAAGTCTGAAGTAAAATGAAGTCTGAATTATCCCACCGATGGTTGGATTGTGCCAACGATGGTCGGATTGTCCCACTGAGGGTCGGATTGTCCCACCGATGGTTGGATTGTCCCACCAATGGTCGGATTGTCCCTCCGAGGGTCGGATAGTAAAATGAGTCTGAATTATCCCACCGATGGTTGGATTGTCCCACCGGTGGTTGGATTGTCCAACCGATGGTCGGATTTCACACCGAGGGTTGGATAGTAAAATTAAGTCTGAATTATCCCACCGATGGTTGGATTGTCCCACCGATGGTCGGAAAGTAAAATTAAGTCTGAATTATCCCAGCGATGGTTGGAATGTCCCACCGATGGTCGGATTGTCCCACCTATGGTCAGATTGTCCCACCGAGGGTCGGATAGTAAAATGAAATCTGAATGATCCCATCGATGGTTGGATTGTCCCACCGAGGGTCGGATAGTAAAATGAAGTCCTAATTATTCCACTGATGGTTGGATTGTCCCACCAATGGTTAGATTGTCCCACTGATGGTCGGATTGTCCCACCGAGGGTCGGATATTAAAATGAAATCTGAATGATCCCACCGGTGGTCGGATTGTCCCATCGATGGTCGGATATTAAAATGAAATCTGAATGATCCCATCGATTGTCGGATTGTCCCTCCGATGGTTAGATTGCGCCACCGATGGTCGGATTGTCCAACCGAGGGTTGGATAGTAAAATTAAGTCTGAATCATCCCACAAATGGTCGGATTTTCCCACCGAGGTCGGATAGTAAAATAAAGTCTGAGTTATCCCACCCATGGTTGGATTGTGCCACCGATGGTCGAATTGTCCCAACGATGGTTGGATTGTCCCACCAATGGTTAGATTGTCCCACTGATGGTCGGAATGTCCCACCGAGAGACGGATAATAAAATGATATCTGAATTATCCCACCGATGTTTGGATTGTCCCACCGATGGTCGGATAGTAAAATGAAATCTGAATGATCCCATCGATAGTTGGATTGTCCCACCAATGGTTAGATTGTCCCACTGATGGTCGGATTGTCCCACAGAGGGTCGTATAGTAAAATGAAGTCTGAATTATCCCACCCATGGTTGGATTGTCCCACCGATGGTCGGATAGTAAAATGAAATCTGAATGATGCCATCGATGGTCGGATTGTACCACCGACGGTTAGATAGTAAAATTAAGTCTGAATCATCCCACAAATGGTTGGATTTTCCCACCGATGGTCGGATTGTCCCACCGAAGGTCGGATAGTAAAATTAATCTGAATTATCCCACCGATGGTTGGATTGTCCCACCGATGGTTGGATTGTCCCACCAAGTTTTGGATAGTAAAATGAAGTCTGAATTATCCCACCGATGGTTGGATTGTCACACTGAGGGTCGGATAGTAAAATGAAGTCTGAATTATCCGACCAATGGATGGATTGTCCCACCGAGGGTCGGATAGTAAAATGAAGTCCTAATTATTCCACTGATGGTCGGATTGTCCCACCTATGGTCAGATTGTACAACCGATGGATGGATTGTCCCTCCGAGGGTCGCATAGTAAAATTAGTCTGAATTATCCCAATTATGGTTGGATTATCCCATCGATGGTCGGATTGTCCCACCGAGGGTTGGATAATAAAATTAAGTCTGAATGATCCCACAAATGGTTGGATTGTCCCGCCGAGGGTAGGATAGTAAAATAAATCTGAATTATCCCACCGATGGTTGGATTGTCCCACCGGTGCTCGGATTGTTCCACCGAGGTTCGGATATTTCCGCCGAGGGTTGGATAGTGAAATTAAGTCTGAATCATCCCACAAATGGTTGGATTGTCCCACCGATGGTCGGATTGTCCCACCGAGGGTCGGATAGTAAAATGAATCTGAATTATCCCATCGATGGTTGGATTATCCCACCGATGGTCGGATTGTCCCACCGTTGGTGGGATTGTCCCACCGTTGGTGGGATTGTCCCACCAACGGTCACATTGTCCCACCGAGGGTCGGATAGTAAAATTAAGTCTGAATTATCCCAGCGATGGTTGGAATGTCACACTGAGGGTCGGATAGTAAAATGAAGTCTGAATTATCCGACCAATGGATGGATTGTCCCACCGACGGTGGGATAGTAAAATTAAGTCTGAAGTAAAATGAGGTCTGAATTATCCCTCTGATGGTTAGATTGTGCCAACGATGGTCGGATTGTCCCACCGATGGTAGGATTGTCCCAGCTATGGTCGGATTGTCCCCTCGACGGTGGGATAGTAAAATTAAGTCTGAAGTAAAATGAAGTCTGAATTATCCCACCTATGGTTGGATTGTGCCAACGATGGTCGGATTGTCCCACTGAGGGTCGGATTGTCCCACCGATGGTTGGATTGTCCCACCAAGTGTTGGATAGTAAAATGAAGTCTGAATTATCCCACCGATGGTTGGATTGTCACACTGAGGGTCGGATAGTAAAATGAAGTCTGAATTATCCGACCAATGGATGGATTGTCCCACCGAGGGTCGGATAGTAAAATGAAGTCCTAATTATTCCACTGATGGTTGGAATGTCCCATCGATGGTCGGATTGTCACACTGAGGGTCAGATAGTAAAATTAGTCTGAATTATCCCACGATGGTTGGATTGTCCCACCGAGGGTAGGATAGTAAAATAAATCTGAATTATCCCACCGATGGTTGGATTGTCCCACCGGTGGTCGGATTGTACCACCGATGGTCGGATTTTCCCACCGAGGGTTGGATAGTGAAATTAAGTCTGAATCATCCCACAAATGGTTGGATTGCCCCACCGATGGTCGGATTGTCCCACCGAGGGTCGGATAGTAAAATTAATCTGAATTATCCCACCGATGGTTGGATTGTCCCACCGGTGGTCGGATTGTCCCACCAACGGTGGGATAGTAAAATTAAGTCTGATGTAAAATGAAGTCTGAATTATCCCAGTGATGGTTAGATTGTGCCAACGATGGTCGGATTGTCCCACCGATGGTAGGATTGTCCCAGCTATGGTCGGATTGTCCCATCGATGGTTGGATTGTCCCACCGATGGTTGGATTGTCCCACCAATGGTCGGATTGTCCCACCAAGGGTTGGATAGTAAAATGAAGTCTGAATTATCCCACCGATGGTTGGATTGTCACACTGAGGGTCGGATAGTAAAATGAAGTCTGAATTATCCGACCAATGGATGGATTGTCACACCGAGGGTCGGATAGTAAAATGAAGTCCTAATTATTCCACTGATGGTTGGAATGTCCCATCGATGGTCTAATTGTCCCACCGAAGGCTGGATTGTCCCACCGATGGTCGGATTTATCCACCGAGGCTCGTATAGTAAAATGAAGTCTGAATTATCCCACCGATGATTGGATTGTCCCACCGATGGTTGGATTGTGCCACCGATGGTTGGATAGTAAAATTAAGTCTGAAGTAAAATGAAGTCTGAATTATCCCACTGATGGTTAGATTGTGCCAACGATGGTCGGATTGTCCCACCGATGGTAGGATTGTCCCAGCTATGGTCGGATTGTCCCACCGACGGTGGGATAGTAAAATTAAGTCTGAAGTAAAATGAAGTCTGAATTATCCCACCGATGGTTGGATTGTGCCAACGATGGTCGGATTGTCCCACTGAGGGTCGGATTGTCCCACCGATGGTTGGATTGTCCCACCAATGGTCGGATTGTCCCTCCGAGGGTCGGATAGTAAAATGAGTCTGAATTATCCCACCGATGGTTGGATTGTCCCACCGGTGGTTGGATTGTCCAACCGATGGTCGGATTTCACACCGAGGGTTGGATAGTAAAATTAAGTCTGAATTATCCCACCGATGGTTGGATTGTCCCACCGATGGTCGGAAAGTAAAATTAAGTCTGAATTATCCCAGCGATGGTTGGAATGTCCCACCGATGGTCGGATTGTCCCACCTATGGTCAGATTGTCCCACCGAGGGTCGGATAGTAAAATGAAATCTGAATGATCCCATCGATGGTTGGATTGTCCCACCGAGGGTCGGATAGTAAAATGAAGTCCTAATTATTCCACTGATGGTTGGATTGTCCCACCAATGGTTAGATTGTCCCACTGATGGTCGGATTGTCCCACCGAGGGTCGGATATTAAAATGAAATCTGAATGATCCCACCGGTGGTCGGATTGTCCCATCGATGGTCGGATATTAAAATGAAATCTGAATGATCCCATCGATTGTCGGATTGTCCCTCCGATGGTTAGATTGCGCCACCGATGGTCGGATTGTCCAACCGAGGGTTGGATAGTAAAATTAAGTCTGAATCATCCCACAAATGGTCGGATTTTCCCACCGAGGTCGGATAGTAAAATAAAGTCTGAGTTATCCCACCCATGGTTGGATTGTGCCACCGATGGTCGAATTGTCCCAACGATGGTTGGATTGTCCCACCAATGGTTAGATTGTCCCACTGATGGTCGGAATGTCCCACCGAGAGACGGATAATAAAATGATATCTGAATTATCCCACCGATGTTTGGATTGTCCCACCGATGGTCGGATAGTAAAATGAAATCTGAATGATCCCATCGATAGTTGGATTGTCCCACCAATGGTTAGATTGTCCCACTGATGGTCGGATTGTCCCACAGAGGGTCGTATAGTAAAATGAAGTCTGAATTATCCCACCCATGGTTGGATTGTCCCACCGATGGTCGGATAGTAAAATGAAATCTGAATGATGCCATCGATGGTCGGATTGTACCACCGACGGTTAGATAGTAAAATTAAGTCTGAATCATCCCACAAATGGTTGGATTTTCCCACCGATGGTCGGATTGTCCCACCGAAGGTCGGATAGTAAAATTAATCTGAATTATCCCACCGATGGTTGGATTGTCCCACCGATGGTTGGATTGTCCCACCAAGTTTTGGATAGTAAAATGAAGTCTGAATTATCCCACCGATGGTTGGATTGTCACACTGAGGGTCGGATAGTAAAATGAAGTCTGAATTATCCGACCAATGGATGGATTGTCCCACCGAGGGTCGGATAGTAAAATGAAGTCCTAATTATTCCACTGATGGTCGGATTGTACCACCTATGGTCAGATTGTACAACCGATGGATGGATTGTCCCTCCGAGGGTCGCATAGTAAAATTAGTCTGAATTATCCCAATTATGGTTGGATTATCCCATCGATGGTCGGATTGTCCCACCGAGGGTTGGATAATAAAATTAAGTCTGAATGATCCCACAAATGGTTGGATTGTCCCGCCGAGGGTAGGATAGTAAAATAAATCTGAATTATCCCACCGATGGTTGGATTGTCCCACCGGTGCTCGGATTGTTCCACCGAGGTTCGGATTTTTCCGCCGAGGGTTGGATAGTGAAATTAAGTCTGAATCATCCCACAAATGGTTGGATTGTCCCACCGATGGTCGGATTGTCCCACCGAGGGTCGGATAGTAAAATGAATCTGAATTATCCCATCGATGGTTGGATTATCCCACCGATGGTCGGATTGTCCCACCGTTGGTGGGATTGTCCCACCGTTGGTGGGATTGTCCCACCAACGGTCACATTGTCCCACCGAGGGTCGGATAGTAAAATTAAGTCTGAATTATCCCAGCGATGGTTGGAATGTCCCACCGATGGTCGGATTGTCCCACCTATGGTCAGATTGTCCCACCGAGGGTCGGATAGTAAAATGATGACTGAATTACCTACCGATGGTTGGATTGTCCCTCCGAGGGTCGGATAGTAAAATTAGTCTGAATTATCCCATCGATGGTTGGATTGTCCCACCGGTGGTCGGATTGTCCCACCGACGGTGGGATAGTAAAATTAAGTCTGAAGTAAAATGAAGTCTGAATTATCCCACTGATGGTTAGATTGTGCCAACGATGGTCGGATTGTCCCACCGATGGTAGGATTGTCCCAGCTATGGTCGGATTGTCCCCTCGACGGTGGGATAGTAAAATTAAGTCTGAAGTAAAATGAAGTCTGAATTATCCCACCTATGGTTGGATTGTGCCAACGATGGTCGGATTGTCCCACTGAGGGTCGGATTGTCCCACCGATGGTTGGATTGTCCCACCAAGTGTTGGATAGTAAAATGAAGTCTGAATTATCCCACCGATGGTTGGATTGTCACACTGAGGGTCGGATAGTAAAATGAAGTCTGAATTATCCGACCAATGGATGGATTGTCCCACCGAGGGTCGGATAGTAAAACAAAGTCCTAATTATTCCACTGATGGTTGGAATGTCCCATCGATGGTCGGATTGTCACACTGAGGGTCAGATAGTAAAATTAGTCTGAATTATCCCACGATGGTTGGATTGTCCCACCGAGGGTAGGATAGTAAAATAAATCTGAATTATCCCACCGATGGTTGGATTGTCCCACCGGTGGTCGGATTGTACCACCGATGGTCGGATTTTCCCACCGAGGGTTGGATAGTGAAATTAAGTCTGAATCATCCCACAAATTGTTGGATTGCCCCACCGATGGTCGGATTGTCCCACCGAGGGTCGGATAGTAAAATTAATCTGAATTATCCCACCGATGGTTGGGTTGTCCCACCGGTGGTCGGATTGTCCCACCGACGGTGGGATAGTAAAATTAAGTCTGATGTAAAATGAAGTCTGAATTATCCCAGTGATGGTTAGATTGTGCCAACGATGGTCGGATTGTCCCACCGATGGTAGGATTGTCCCAGCTATGGTCGGATTGTCCCATCGATGGTTGGATTGTCCCACCGATGGTTGGATTGTCCCACCAATGGTCGGATTGTCCCACCAAGGGTTGGATAGTAAAATGAAGTCTGAATTATCCCACCGATGGTTGGATTGTCACACTGAGGGTCGGATAGTAAAATGAAGTCTGAATTATCCGACCAATGGATGGATTGTCACACCGAGGGTCGGATAGTAAAATGAAGTCCTAATTATTCCACTGATGGTTGGAATGTCCCATCGATGGTCTAATTGTCCCACCGAAGGCTGGATTGTCCCACCGATGGTCGGATTGATCCACCGAGGCTCGAATAGTAAAATGAAGTCTGAATTATCCCACCGATGATTGGATTGTCCCACCGATGGTTGGATTGTGCCACCGATGGTTGGATAGTAAAATTAAGTCTGAAGTAAAATGAAGTCTGAATTATCCCACTGATGGTTAGATTGTGCCAACGATGGTCGGATTGTCCCACCGATGGTAGGATTGTCCCAGCTATGGTCGGATTGTCCCACCGATGGTGGGATAGTAAAATTAAGTCTGAAGTAAAATGAAGTCTGAATTATCCCACCGATGGTTGGATTGTGCCAACGATGGTCGGATTGTCCCACTGAGGGTCGGATTGTCCCACCGATGGTTGGATTGTCCCACCAATGGTCGGATTGTCCCTCCGAGGGTCGGATAGTAAAATGAGTCTGAATTATCCCACCGATGTTTGGATTGTCCCACCGGTGGTTGGATTGTCCAACCGATGGTCGGATTTCACACCGAGGGTTGGATAGTAAAATTAAGTCTGAATTATCCCACCGATGGTTGGATTGTCCCACCGATGGTCGGAAAGTAAAATTAAGTCTGAATTATCCCAGCGATGGTTGGAATGTCCCACCGATGGTCGGATTGTCCCACCTATGGTCAGATTGTCCCACCGAGGGTCGGATAGTAAAATGAAATCTGAATGATCCCATCGATGGTTGGATTGTCCCACCGAGTGTCGGATAGTAAAATGAAGTCCTAATTATTCCACTGATGGTTGGATTGTCCCACCAATGGTTGGATAGTAAAATTAAGTCTGAAGTAAAATGAAGTCTGAATTATCCCACTGATGGTTAGATTGTGCCAACGATGGTCGGATTGTCCCACCGATGGTAGGATTGTCCCAGCTATGGTCGGATTGTCCCACCGATGGTGGGATAGTAAAATTAAGTCTGAAGTAAAATGAAGTCTGAATTATCCCACCGATGGTTGGATTGTGCCAACGATGGTCGGATTGTCCCACTGAGGGTCGGATTGTCCCACCGATGGTTGGATTGTCCCACCAATGGTCGGATTGTCCCTCCGAGGGTCGGATAGTAAAATGAGTCTGAATTATCCCACCGATGTTTGGATTGTCCCACCGGTGGTTGGATTGTCCAACCGATGGTCGGATTTCACACCGAGGGTTGGATAGTAAAATTAAGTCTGAATTATCCCACCGATGGTTGGATTGTCCCACCGATGGTCGGAAAGTAAAATTAAGTCTGAATTATCCCAGCGATGGTTGGAATGTCCCACCGATGGTCGGATTGTCCCACCTATGGTCAGATTGTCCCACCGAGGGTCGGATAGTAAAATGAAATCTGAATGATCCCATCGATGGTTGGATTGTCCCACCGAGTGTCGGATAGTAAAATGAAGTCCTAATTATTCCACTGATGGTTGGATTGTCCCACCAATGGTTAGATTGTCCCACTGATGGTCGGATTGTCCCACAGAGGGTCGTATAGTAAAATGAAGTCTGAATTATCCCACCCATGGTTGGATTGTCCCACCGATGGTCGGATAGTAAAATGAAATCTGAATGATGCCATCGATGGTCGGATTGTACCACCGACGGTTAGATAGTAAAATTAAGTCTGAATCATCCCACAAATGGTTGGATTTTCCCACCGATGGTCGGATTGTCCCACCGAAGGTCGGATAGTAAAATTAATCTGAATTATCCCACCGATGGTTGGATTGTCCCACCGATGGTTGGATTGTCCCACCAAGTTTTGGATAGTAAAATGAAGTCTGAATTATCCCACCGATGGTTGGATTGTCACACTGAGGGTCGGATAGTAAAATGAAGTCTGAATTATCCGACCAATGGATGGATTGTCCCACCGACGGTGGGATAGTAAAATTAAGTCTGAAGTAAAATGAGGTCTGAATTATCCCACTGATGGTTAGATTGTGCCAACGATGGTCGGATTGTCCCACCGATGGTAGGATTGTCCCAGCTATGGTCGGATTGTCCCCTCGACGGTGGGATAGTAAAATTAAGTCTGAAGTAAAATGAAGTCTGAATTATCCCACCTATGGTTGGATTGTGCCAACGATGGTCGGATTGTCCCACTGAGGGTCGGATTGTCCCACCGATGGTTGGATTGTCCCACCAAGTGTTGGATAGTAAAATGAAGTCTGAATTATCCCACCGATGGTTGGATTGTCACACTGAGGGTCGGATAGTAAAATGAAGTCTGAATTATCCGACCAATGGATGGATTGTCCCACCGAGGGTCGGATAGTAAAACGAAGTCCTAATTATTCCACTGATGGTTGGAATGTCCCATCGATGGTCGGATTGTCACACTGAGGGTCAGATAGTAAAATTAGTCTGAATTATCCCACGATGGTCGGATTTTCCCACCGAGGGTTGGATAGTGAAATTAAGTCTGAATCATCCCACAAATTGTTGGATTGCCCCACCGATGGTCGGATTGTCCCACCGAGGGTCGGATAGTAAAATTAATCTGAATTATCCCACCGATGGTTGGGTTGTCCCACCGGTGGTCGGATTGTCCCACCGACGGTGGGATAGTAAAATTAAGTCTGATGTAAAATGAAGTCTGAATTATCCCAGTGATGGTTAGATTGTGCCAACGATGGTCGGATTGTCCCACCGATGGTAGGATTGTCCCAGCTATGGTCGGATTGTCCCATCGATGGTTGGATTGTCCCACCGATGGTTGGATTGTCCCACCAATGGTCGGATTGTCCCACCAAGGGTTGGATAGTAAAATGAAGTCTGAATTATCCCACCGATGGTTGGATTGTCACACTGAGGGTCGGATAGTAAAATGAAGTCTGAATTATCCGACCAATGGATGGATTGTCACACCGAGGGTCGGATAGTAAAATGAAGTCCTAATTATTCCACTGATGGTTGGAATGTCCCATCGATGGTCTAATTGTCCCACCGAAGGCTGGATTGTCCCACCGATGGTCGGATTGATCCACCGAGGCTCGAATAGTAAAATGAAGTCTGAATTATCCCACCGATGATTGGATTGTCCCACCGATGGTTGGATTGTGCCACCGATGGTTGGATAGTAAAATTAAGTCTGAAGTAAAATGAAGTCTGAATTATCCCACTGATGGTTAGATTGTGCCAACGATGGTCGGATTGTCCCACCGATGGTAGGATTGTCCCAGCTATGGTCGGATTGTCCCACCGATGGTGGGATAGTAAAATTAAGTCTGAAGTAAAATGTAGTCTGAATTATCCCACCGATGGTTGGATTGTCCCACCGGTGCTCGGATTGTTCCACCGAGGTTCGGATTTTTCCGCCGAGGGTTGGATAGTGAAATTAAGTCTGAATCATCCCACAAATGGTTGGATTGTCCCACCGATGGTCGGATTGTCCCACCGAGGGTCGGATAGTAAAATGAATCTGAATTATCCCATCGATGGTTGGATTATCCCACCGATGGTCGGATTGTCCCACCGTTGGTGGGATTGTCCCACCGTTGGTGGGATTGTCCCACCAACGGTCACATTGTCCCACCGAGGGTCGGATAGTAAAATTAAGTCTGAATTATCCCAGCGATGGTTGGAATGTCCACCGATGGTCGGATTGTCCCACCTATGGTCAGATTGTCCCACCGAGGGTCGGATAGTAAAATGATGACTGAATTACCTACCGATGGTTGGATTGTCCCTCCGAGGGTCGGATAGTAAAATTAGTCTGAATTATCCCATCGATGGTTGGATTGTCCCACCGGTGGTCGGATTGTCCCACCGACGGTGGGATAGTAAAATTAAGTCTGAAGTAAAATGAAGTCTGAATTATCCCACTGATGGTTAGATTGTCCCACCGACGGTGGGATAGTAAAATTAAGTCTGAAGTAAAATGAAGAATGAATTATCCCACTGATGGTTAGATTGTGCCAACGATGGTCGGATTGTCCCACCGATGGTAGGATTGTCCCAGCTATGGTCGGATTGTCCCCTCGACGGTGGGATAGTAAAATTAAGTCTGAAGTAAAATGAAGTCTGAATTATCCCACCTATGGTTGGATTGTGCCAACGATGGTCGGATTGTCCCACTGAGGGTCGGATTGTCCCACCGATGGTTGGATTGTCCCACCAAGTGTTGGATAGTAAAATGAAGTCTGAATTATCCCACCGATGGTTGGATTGTCACACTGAGGGTCGGATAGTAAAATGAAGTCTGAATTATCCGACCAATGGATGGATTGTCCCACCGAGGGTCGGATAGTAAAACGAAGTCCTAATTATTCCACTGATGGTTGGAATGTCCCATCGATGGTCGGATTGTCACACTGAGGGTCAGATAGTAAAATTAGTCTGAATTATCCCACGATGGTTGGATTGTCCCACCGAGGGTAGGATAGTAAAATAAATCTGAATTATCCCACCGATGGTTGGATTGTCCCACCGGTGGTCGGATTGTACCACCGATGGTCGGATTTTCCCACCGAGGGTTGGATAGTGAAATTAAGTCTGAATCATCCCACAAATTGTTGGATTGCCCCACCGATGGTCGGATTGTCCCACCGAGGGTCGGATAGTAAAATTAATCTGAATTATCCCACCGATGGTTGGGTTGTCCCACCGGTGGTCGGATTGTCCCACCGACGGTGGGATAGTAAAATTAAGTCTGATGTAAAATGAAGTCTGAATTATCCCAGTGATGGTTAGATTGTGCCAACGATGGTCAGATTGTCCCACCGATGGTTGGATTGTCCCACCAATGGTCGGATTGTCCCACCAAGGGTTGGATAGTAAAATGAAGTCTGAATTATCCCACCGATGGTTGGATTGTCACACTGAGGGTCGGATAGTAAAATGAAGTCTGAATTATCCGACCAATGGATGGATTGTCACACCGAGGGTCGGATAGTAAAATGAAGTCCTAATTATTCCACTGATGGTTGGAATGTCCCATCGATGGTCTAATTGTCCCACCGAAGGCTGGATTGTCCCACCGATGGTCGGATTGATCCACCGAGGCTCGAATAGTAAAATGAAGTCTGAATTATCCCACCGATGATTGGATTGTCCCACCGATGGTTGGATTGTGCCACCGATGGTTGGATAGTAAAATTAAGTCTGAAGTAAAATGAAGTCTGAATTATCCCACTGATGGTTAGATTGTGCCAACGATGGTCGGATTGTCCCACCGATGGTAGGATTGTCCCAGCTATGGTCGGATTGTCCCACCGATGGTGGGATAGTAAAATTAAGTCTGAAGTAAAATGAAGTCTGAATTATCCCACCGATGGTTGGATTGTGCCAACGATGGTCGGATTGTCCCACTGAGGGTCGGATTGTCCCACCGATGGTTGGATTGTCCCACCAATGGTCGGATTGTCCCTCCGAGGGTCGGATAGTAAAATGAGTCTGAATTATCCCACCGATGTTTGGATTGTCCCACCGGTGGTTGGATTGTCCAACCGATGGTCGGATTTCACACCGAGGGTTGGATAGTAAAATTAAGTCTGAATTATCCCACCGATGGTTGGATTGTCCCACCGATGGTCGGAAAGTAAAATTAAGTCTGAATTATCCCAGCGATGGTTGGAATGTCCCACCGATGGTCGGATTGTCCCACCTATGGTCAGATTGTCCCACCGAGGGTCGGATAGTAAAATGAAATCTGAATGATCCCATCGATGGTTGGATTGTCCCACCGAGTGTCGGATAGTAAAATGAAGTCCTAATTATTCCACTGATGGTTGGATTGTCCCACCAATGGTTAGATTGTCCCACTGATGGTCGGATTGTCCCACCGAGGGTCGGATATTAAAATGAAATCTGAATTATCCCACCGGTGGTCGGATTGTCCCACCGATGGTCGGATATTAAAATGAAATCTGAATGATCCCATCGATTGTCGGATTGTCCCTCCGACGGTTAGATTGCGCCACCGATGGTCGGATTGTCCCACCGAGGGTTGGATAGTAAAATTAAGTCTGAATTATCCCACGATGGTTGGATTGTCCCACCGAGGGTAGGATAGTAAAATAAATCTGAATTATCCCACCGGTGGTCGGATTGTACCACCGATGGTCGGATTTTCCCACCGAGGGTTGGATAGTGAAATTAAGTCTGAATCATCCCACAAATTGTTGGATTGCCCCACCGATGGTCGGATTGTCCCACCGAGGGTCGGATAGTAAAATTAATCTGAATTATCCCACCGATGGTTGGATTGTCCCACCGGTGGTCGGATTGTCCCACCGACGGTGGGATAGTAAAATTAAGTCTGATGTAAAATGAAGTCTGAATTATCCCAGTGATGGTTAGATTGTGCCAACGATGGTCGGATTGTCCCACCGATGGTAGGATTGTCCCAGCTATGGTCGGATTGTCCCATCGATGGTTGGATTGTCCCACCGATGGTTGGATTGTCCCACTAATGGTCGGATTGTCCCACCAAGGGTTGGATAGTAAAATGAAGTCTGAATTATCCCACCGATGGTTGGATTATCACAC
The DNA here is from genome assembly GCA_037951165.1 of Lophius americanus. Lineage (NCBI taxonomy): Eukaryota > Metazoa > Chordata > Actinopteri > Lophiiformes > Lophiidae > Lophius > Lophius americanus. Next base: position 183,625 of record JBBDHG010000430.1, read on the forward strand.
TGAGGGTCGGATAGTAAAATGAAGTCTGAATTATCCGACCAATGGATGGATTGTCACACCGAGGGTCGGATAGTAAAATGAAGTCCTAATTATTCCACTGATGGTTGGAATGTCCCATCGATGGTCTAATTGTCCCACCGAAGGCTGGATTGTCCCACCGATGGTCGGATTGATCCACCGAGGCTCGAATAGTAAAATGAAGTCTGAATTATCCCACCGATGATTGGATTGTCCCACCGATGGTTGGATTGTGCCACCGATGGTTGGATAGTAAAATTAAGTCTGAAGTAAAATGAAGTCTGAATTATCCCACTGATGGTTAGATTGTGCCAACGATGGTCGGATTGTCCCACCGATGGTAGGATTGTCCCAGCTATGGTCGGATTGTCCCACCGATGGTGGGATAGTAAAATTAAGTCTGAAGTAAAATGAAGTCTGAATTATCCCACCGATGGTTGGATTGTGCCAACGATGGTCGGATTGTCCCACTGAGGGTCGGATTGTCCCACCGATGGTTGGATTGTCCCACCAATGGTCGGATTGTCCCTCCGAGGGTCGGATAGTAAAATGAGTCTGAATTATCCCACCGATGTTTGGATTGTCCCACCGGTGGTTGGATTGTCCAACCGATGGTCGGATTTCACACCGAGGGTTGGATAGTAAAATTAAGTCTGAATTATCCCACCGATGGTTGGATTGTCCCACCGATGGTCGGATAGTAAAATGAAGTCCTAATTATTCCACTGATGGTTGGATTGTCCCACCAATGGTTAGATTGTCCCACTGATGGTCGGATTGTCCCACCGAGGGTCGGATATTAAAGTGAAATCTGAATTATCCCACCGGTGGTCGGATTGTCCCACCGATGGTCGGATATTAAAATGAAATCTGAATGATCCCATCGATTGTCGGATTGTCCCTCCGACGGTTAGATTGCACCACCGATGGTCGGATTGTCCCACCGAGGGTTGGATAGTAAAATTAAGTCTGAATCATCCCACAAATGGTTGGATTGTCCCACCGATGGTCGGATTGTCCCACCGAGGGTCGGATAGTAAAATTAAACTGAATAATTCCACCGATGGATGGATTGTCCCACCAATGGTCGGATTTTCCCACCGAGGTCGGATAGTAAAATAAAGTCTGAGTTATCCCACCCATGGTTGGATTGTGCCACCGATGGTCGAATTGTCCCAACGATGGTTGGATTGTCCCACCAATGGTTAGATTGTCCCACTGATGGTCGGAATGTCCCACCGAGAGACGGATAATAAAATGATATCTGAATTATCCCACCGATGTTTGGATTGTCCCACCGATGGTTGGATAGTAAAATGAAATCTGAATGATCCCATCGATAGTTGGATTGTCCCACCAATGGTTAGATTGTCCCACTGATGGTCGGATTGTCCCACAGAGGGTCGGATAGTAAAATGAAGTCTGAATTATCCCACCCATGGTTGGATTGTCCCACCGAGGGTCGGATAGTAAAATGAAGTCCTAATTATTCCACTGATGGTTGGATTGTCCCACCAATGGTTAGATTGTCCCACTGATGGTCGGATTGTCCCACCGAGGGTCGGATATTAAAATGAAATCTGAATTATCCCACCGGTGGTCGGATTGTCCCACCGATGGTCGGATATTAAAATGAAATCTGAATGATCCCATCGATTGTCGGATTGTCCCTCCGACGGTTAGATTGCGCCACCGATGGTCGGATTGTCCCACCGAGGGTTGGATAGTAAAATTAAGTCTGAATTATCCCACGATGGTTGGATTGTCCCACCGAGGGTAGGATAGTAAAATAAATCTGAATTATCCCACCGGTGGTCGGATTGTACCACCGATGGTCGGATTTTCCCACCGAGGGTTGGATAGTGAAATTAAGTCTGAATCATCCCACAAATTGTTGGATTGCCCCACCGATGGTCGGATTGTCCCACCGAGGGTCGGATAGTAAAATTAATCTGAATTATCCCACCGATGGTTGGATTGTCCCACCGGTGGTCGGATTGTCCCACCGACGGTGGGATAGTAAAATTAAGTCTGATGTAAAATGAAGTCTGAATTATCCCAGTGATGGTTAGATTGTGCCAACGATGGTCGGATTGTCCCACCGATGGTAGGATTGTCCCAGCTATGGTCGGATTGTCCCATCGATGGTTGGATTGTCCCACCGATGGTTGGATTGTCCCACTAATGGTCGGATTGTCCCACCAAGGGTTGGATAGTAAAATGAAGTCTGAATTATCCCACCGATGGTTGGATTGTCCCACCGATGGTCGGAAAGTAAAATTAAGTCTGAATTATCCCAGCGATGGTTGGAATGTCCCACCGATGGTCGGATTGTCCCACCTATGGTCAGATTGTCCCACCGACGGTCGGATAGTAAAATGAAATCTGAATGATCCCATCGATGGTTGGATTGTCCCACCGAGTGTCGGATAGTAAAATGAAGTCCTAATTATTCCACTGATGGTTGGATTGTCCCACCAATGGTTAGATTGTCCCACTGATGGTCGGATTGTCCCACCGAGGGTCGGATATTAAAATGAAATCTGAATTATCCCACCGGTGGTCGGATTGTCCCACCGATGGTCGGATATTAAAATGAAATCTGAATGATCCCATCGATTGTCGGATTGTCCCTCCGACGGTTAGATTGCGCCACCGATGGTCGGATTGTCCCACCGAGGGTTGGATAGTAAAATTAAGTCTGAATTATCCCACGATGGTTGGATTGTCCCACCGAGGGTAGGATAGTAAAATAAATCTGAATTATCCCACCGGTGGTCGGATTGTACCACCGATGGTCGGATTTTCCCACCGAGGGTTGGATAGTGAAATTAAGTCTGAATCATCCCACAAATTGTTGGATTGCCCCACCGATGGTCGGATTGTCCCACCGAGGGTCGGATAGTAAAATTAATCTGAATTATCCCACCGATGGTTGGATTGTCCCACCGGTGGTCGGATTGTCCCACCGACGGTGGGATAGTAAAATTAAGTCTGATGTAAAATGAAGTCTGAATTATCCCAGTGATGGTTAGATTGTGCCAACGATGGTCGGATTGTCCCACCGATGGTAGGATTGTCCCAGCTATGGTCGGATTGTCCCATCGATGGTTGGATTGTCCCACCGATGGTTGGATTGTCCCACTAATGGTCGGATTGTCCCACCAAGGGTTGGATAGTAAAATGAAGTCTGAATTATCCCACCGATGGTTGGATTATCACACTGAGGGTCGGATAGTAAAATGAAGTCTGAATTATCCGACCAATGGATGGATTGTCACACCGAGGGTCGGATAGTAAAATGAAGTCCTAATTATTCCACTGATGGTTGGAATGTCCCATCGATGGTCTAATTGTCCCACCTAAGGCTGGATTGTCCCACCGATGGTCGGATTGATCCACCGAGGCTCGAATAGTAAAATGAAGTCTGAATTATCCCACCGATGATTGGATTGTCCCACCGATGGTTGGATTGTGCCACCGATGGTTGGATAGTAAAATTAAGTCTGAAGTAAAATGAAGTCTGAATTATCCCACTGATGGTTAGATTGTGCCAACGATGGTCGGATTGTCCCACCGATGGTAGGATTGTCCCAGCTATGGTCGGATTGTCCCACCGATGGTGGGATAGTAAAATTAAGTCTGAAGTAAAATGAAGTCTGAATTATCCCACCGATGGTTGGATTGTGCCAACGATGGTCGGATTGTCCCACTGAGGGTCGGATTGTCCCACCGATGGTTGGATTGTCCCACCAATGGTCGGATTGTCCCTCCGAGGGTCGGATAGTAAAATGAGTCTGAATTATCCCACCGATGTTTGGATTGTCCCACCGGTGGTTGGATTGTCCAACCGATGGTCGGATTTCACACCGAGGGTTGGATAGTAAAATTAAGTCTGAATTATCCCACCGATGGTTGGATTGTCCCACCGATGGTCGGAAAGTAAAATTAAGTCTGAATTATCCCAGCGATGGTTGGAATGTCCCACCGATGGTCGGATTGTCCCACCTATGGTCAGATTGTCCCACCGAGGGTCGGATAGTAAAATGAAATCTGAATGATCCCATCGATGGTTGGATTGTCCCACCGAGGGTCGGATAGTAAAATTAAGTGCTAATTATTCCACTGATGGTTGGATTGTCCCACCAATGGTTAGATTGTCCCACTGATGGTCGGATTGTCCCACCGAGGGTCGGATATTAAAATGAAATCTGAATTATCCCACCGGTGGTCGGATTGTCCCACCGATGGTCGGATATTAAAATGAAATCTGAATGATCCCATCGATTGTCGGATTGTCCCTCCGACGGTTAGATTGCACCACCGATGGTCGGATTGTCCCACCGAGGGTTGGATAGTAAAATTAAGTCTGAATCATCCCACAAATGGTTGGATTGTCCCACCGATGGTCGGATTGTCCCACCGAGGGTCGGATAGTAAAATTAAACTGAATAATTCCACCGATGGATGGATTGTCCCACCAATGGTCGGATTTTCCCACCGAGGTCGGATAGTAAAATAAAGTCTGAGTTATCCCACCCATGGTTGGATTGTGCCACCGATGGTCGAATTGTCCCAACGATGGTTGGATTGTCCCACCAATGGTTAGATTGTCCCACTGATGGTCGGAATGTCCCACCGAGAGACGGATAATAAAATGATATCTGAATTATCCCACCGATGTTTGGATTGTCCCACCGATGGTTGGATAGTAAAATGAAATCTGAATGATCCCATCGATAGTTGGATTGTCCCACCAATGGTTAGATTGTCCCACTGATGGTCGGATTGTCCCACAGAGGGTCGGATAGTAAAATGAAGTCTGAATTATCCCACCCATGGTTGGATTGTCCCACCGATGGTCGGATAGTAAAATGAAATCTGAATGATCCCATCGATGGTCGGATTGGTACATACGGATAGTATAGTATGGTCGGATAGTAAAATTAGGTCTGAATTATCCCAGCGATGGTTGGAATGTCCCACTGATGGTCGGATTGTCCCACCTATGGTCAGATTGTCCCACGGAGGGTCGGATAGTAAAATGAAGCCTGAATTATCCCACCGATGGTAGGCTTATCCCAACCGACGGTCGGTTTGTCCCACCGAGGGTCGGATAGTAAAATTAAATCTGAATTATCCCATCGATGGTCGGTTTGTCCCACCGATGGTTAGATTTTGCCACCGATGGTAGGATTGTCCCATCGAGGGTCGGATAGTAAAATGAAGTCTGAACGATCCCACCCATGGTTGGATTGTCCCACCAACGGTCGGATTGTCCCACCGAGGGTCGGATAGTAAAATTAAGACTGAATGATCCCATCGATAGTTGGATTGTCCCACCAATGGTTAGATTGTCCCACTGATGGTCGGATTGTCCCACAGAGGGTCGGATAGTAAAATGAAGTCTGAATTATCCCACCCATGGTTGGATTGTCCCACCGATTGTCGGATAGTAAAATGAAATCTGAATGATCCCATCGATGGTCGGATTGTCCCACCGACGGTTAGATTGCGCCAACGATGGTCGGATTTTCCCACCGAGGGTTAGATAGTAAAATTAAGTCTGAATCATCCCACAAATGGTTGGATTTTCCCACCGATGGTCGGATTGTCCCACCGAAGGTCGGATAGTAAAATTAATCTGAATTATCCCACCGATGGTTGGATTGTCCCACCGATGGTCGGATTGTCCCACCGGTGGTTGGATTGTCCCACCAACGGTCGAATTGTCCCACCGAGGGTCGGATAGTAAAATTAGGTCTGAATTATCCCAGCGATGGTTGGAATGTCCCACTGATGGTCGGATTGTCCCACCTATGGTCAGATTGTCCCACGGAGGGTCGGATAGTAAAATGAAGCCTGAATTATCCCACCGATGGTAGGCTTATCCCAACCGACGGTCGGTTTGTCCCACCGAGGGTCGGATAGTAAAATTAAATCTGAATTATCCCATCGATGGTCGGTTTGTCCCACCGATGGTTAGATTTTACCACCGATGGTAGGATTGTCCCATCGAGGGTCGGATAGTAAAATGAAGTCTGAACGATCCCACCCATGGTTGGATTGTCCCACCAACGGTCGGATTGTCCCACCGAGGGTCGGATAGTAAAATTAAGACTGAATTATCCCAGTGATGGTTGGAATGTCCCACCGATGGTACGATTGTCCCAGCTATGGTCGGATTGTCCCATCGATGGTTGGATTGTCCCACCGATGGTTGGATTGTCCCACCAATGGTCGGATTGTCCCACCAAGGGTTGGATAGTAAAATGAAGTCTGAATTATCCCACCGATGGTTGGATTGTCACACTGAGGGTCGGATAGTAAAATGAAGTCTGAATTATCCGACCAATGGATGGATTGTCACACCGAGGCTCGAATAGTAAAATGAAGTCTGAATTATCCCACCGATGATTGGATTGTCCCACCGATGGTTGGATTGTGCCACCGATGGTTGGATAGTAAAATTAAGTCTGAAGTAAAATGAAGTCTGAATTATCCCACTGATGGTTAGATTGTGCCAACGATGGTCGGATTGTCCCACCGATGGTAGGATTGTCCCAGCTATGGTCGGATTGTCCCACCGATGGTGGGATAGTAAAATTAAGTCTGAAGTAAAATGAAGTCTGAATTATCCCACCGATGGTTGGATTGTGCCAACGATGGTCGGATTGTCCCACTGAGGGTCGGATTGTCCCACCGATGGTTGGATTGTCCCACCAATGGTCGGATTGTCCCTCCGAGGGTCGGATAGTAAAATGAGTCTGAATTATCCCACCGATGTTTGGATTGTCCCACCGGTGGTTGGATTGTCCAACCGATGGTCGGATTTCACACCGAGGGTTGGATAGTAAAATTAAGTCTGAATTATCCCACCGATGGTTGGATTGTCCCACCGATGGTCGGAAAGTAAAATTAAGTCTGAATTATCCCAGCGATGGTTGGAATGTCCCACCGATGGTCGGATTGTCCCACCTATGGTCAGATTGTCCCACCGAGGGTCGGATAGTAAAATGAAATCTGAATGATCCCATCGATGGTTGGATTGTCCCACCGAGGGTCGGATAGTAAAATGAAGTGCTAATTATTCCACTGATGGTTGGATTGTCCCACCAATGGTTAGATTGTCCCACTGATGGTCGGATTGTCCCACCGAGGGTCGGATATTAAAATGAAATCTGAATTATCCCACCGGTGGTCGGATTGTCCCACCGATGGTCGGATATTAAAATGAAATCTGAATGATCCCATCGATTGTCGGATTGTCCCTCCGATGGTTAGATTGCGCCACCGATGGTCGGATTGTCCCACCGAGGGTTGGATAGTAAAATTAAGTCTGAATCATCCCACAAATGGTTGGATTGTCCCACCGATGGTCGGATTGTCCCACCGAGGGTCGGATAGTAAAATTAAACTGAATAATTCCACCGATGGATGGATTGTCCCACCAATGGTCGGATTTTCCCACTGAGGTCGGATAGTAAAATAAAGTCTGAGTTATCCCACCCATGGTTGGATTGTGCCACCGATGGTCGAATTGTCCCAACGATGGTTGGATTGTCCCACCAATGGTTAGATTGTCCCACTGATGGTCGGAATGTCCCACCGAGAGACGGATAATAAAATGATATCTGAATTATCCCACCGATGTTTGGATTGTCCCACCGATGGTTGGATAGTAAAATGAAATCTGAATGATCCCATCGATAGTTGGATTGTCCCACCAATGGTTAGATTGTCCCACTGATGGTCGAATTGTCCCACAGAGGGTCGGATAGTAAAATGAAGTCTGAATTATCCCACCCATGGTTGGATTGTCCCACCGATGGTCGGATAGTAAAATGAAATCTGAATGATCCCATCGATGGTCGGATTGTCCCACCGACGGTTAGATTGCGCCAACGATGGTCGGATTTTCCCACCGAGGGTTAGATAGTAAAATTAAGTCTGAATCATCCCACAAATGGTTGGATTTTCCCACCGATGGTCGGATTGTCCCACCGAAGGTCGGATAGTAAAATTAATCTGAATTATCCCACCGATGGTTGGATTGTCCCACCGATGGTCGGATTGTCCCACCGGTGGTTGGATTGTCCCACCAACGGTCGAATTGTCCCACCGAGGGTCGGATAGTAAAATTAGGTCTGAATTATCCCAGCGATGGTTGGAATGTCCCACTGATGGTCGGATTGTCCCACCTATGGTCAGATTGTCCCAAGGAGGGTCGGATAGTAAAATGAAGCCTGAATTATCCCACCGATGGTAGGCTTATCCCAACCGACGGTCGGTTTGTCCCACCGAGGGTCGGATAGTAAAATTAAATCTGAATTATCCCATCGATGGTCGGTTTGTCCCACCGATGGTTAGATTTTGCCACCGATGGTAGGATTGTCCCATCGAGGGTCGGATAGTAAAATGAAGTCTGAACGATCCCACCCATTGTTGGATTGTGCCACCAACGGTCGGATTGTCCCACCGAGGGTCGGATAGTAAAATTAAGACTGAATTATCCCAGCGATGGTTGGAATGTCCCACCGATGGTCGGATTGTCCCACCTATGGTCAGATTGTCCCACCGAGGGTCGGATAATAAAATGAAGACTGAATTACCTACCGATGGTTGGATTGTCCCACCGATGGATGGATTGTCCCTCCGAGGGTCGGATAGTAAAATTAGTCTGAATTATCCCACCGATGGTTGGATTGTCCCACCGGTGGTCGGATTGTCCCACCTATGGTCAGATTGTCCCACCGAGGGTCGGATAGTAAAATGAAATCTGAATGATCCCATCGATGGTTGGATTGTCCCACCGAGTGTCGGATAGTAAAATGAAGTCCTAATTATTCCACTGATGGTTGGATTGTCCCACCAATGGTTAGATTGTCCCACTGATGGTCGGATTGTCCCACCGAGGGTCGGATATTAAAATGAAATCTGAATTATCCCACCGGTGGTCGGATTGTCCCACCGATGGTCGGATATTAAAATGAAATCTGAATGATCCCATCGATTGTCGGATTGTCCCTCCGACGGTTAGATTGCGCCACCGATGGTCGGATTGTCCCACCGAGGGTTGGATAGTAAAATTAAGTCTGAATTATCCCACGATGGTTGGATTGTCCCACCGAGGGTAGGATAGTAAAATAAATCGGAATTATCCCACCGGTGGTCGGATTGTACCACCGATGGTCGGATTTTCCCACCGAGGGTTGGATAGTGAAATTAAGTCTGAATCATCCCACAAATTGTTGGATTGCCCCACCGATGGTCGGATTGTCCCACCGAGGGTCGGATAGTAAAATTAATCTGAATTATCCCACCGATGGTTGGATTGTCCCACCGGTGGTCGGATTGTCCCACCGATGGTAGGATTGTCCCAGCTATGGTCGGATTGTCCCATCGATGGTTGGATTGTCCCACCGATGGTTGGATTGTCCCACTAATGGTCGGATTGTCCCACCAAGGGTTGGATAGTAAAATGAAGTCTGAATTATCCCACCGATGGTTGGATTATCACACTGAGGGTCGGATAGTAAAATGAAGTCTGAATTATCCGACCAATGGATGGATTGTCACACCGAGGGTCGGATAGTAAAATGAAGTCCTAATTATTCCACTGATGGTTGGAATGTCCCATCGATGGTCTAATTGTCCCACCTAAGGCTGGATTGTCCCACCGATGGTCGGATTGATCCACCGAGGCTCGAATAGTAAAATGAAGTCTGAATTATCCCACCGATGATTGGATTGTCCCACCGATGGTTGGATTGTGCCACCGATGGTTGGATAGTAAAATTAAGTCTGAAGTAAAATGAAGTCTGAATTATCCCACTGATGGTTAGATTGTGCCAACGATGGTCGGATTGTCCCACCGATGGTAGGATTGTCCCACCAACGGTCGGATTGTCCCACCGAGGGTCGGATAGTAAAATTAAGACTGAATGATCCCATCGATAGTTGGATTGTCCCACCAATGGTTAGATTGTCCCACTGATGGTCGGATTGTCCCACAGAGGGTCGGATAGTAAAATGAAGTCTGAATTATCCCACCCATGGTTGGATTGTCCCACCGATGGTCGGATAGTAAAATGAAATCTGAATGATCCCATCGATGGTCGGATTGTCCCACCGACGGTTAGATTGCGCCAACGATGGTCGGATTTTCCCACCGAGGGTTAGATAGTAAAATTAAGTCTGAATCATCCCACAAATGGTTGGATTTTCCCACCGATGGTCGGATTGTCCCACCGAAGGTCGGATAGTAAAATTAATCTGAATTATCCCACCGATGGTTGGATTGTCCCACCGATGGTCGGATTGTCCCACCGGTGGTTGGATTGTCCCACCAACGGTCGAATTGTCCCACCGAGGGTCGGATAGTAAAATTAGGTCTGAATTATCCCAGCGATGGTTGGAATGTCCCACTGATGGTCGGATTGTCCCACCTATGGTCAGATTGTCCCACGGAGGGTCGGATAGTAAAATGAAGCCTGAATTATCCCACCGATGGTAGGCTTATCCCAACCGACGGTCGGTTTGTCCCACCGAGGGTCGGATAGTAAAATTAAATCTGAATTATCCCATCGATGGTCGGTTTGTCCCACCGATGGTTAGATTTTGCCACCGATGGTAGGATTGTCCCATCGAGGGTCGGATAGTAAAATGAAGTCTGAACGATCCCACCCATGGTTGGATTGTCCCACCAACGGTCGGATTGTCCCACCGAGGGTCGGATAGTAAAATTAAGACTGAATTATCCCAGTGATGGTTGGAATGTCCCACCGATGGTACGATTGTCCCAGCTATGGTCGGATTGTCCCATCGATGGTTGGATTGTCCCACCGATGGTTGGATTGTCCCACCAATGGTCGGATTGTCCCACCAAGGGTTGGATAGTAAAATGAAGTCTGAATTATCCCACCGATGGTTGGATTGTCACACTGAGGGTCGGATAGTAAAATGAAGTCTGAATTATCCGACCAATGGATGGATTGTCACACCGAGGCTCGAATAGTAAAATGAAGTCTGAATTATCCCACCGATGATTGGATTGTCCCACCGATGGTTGGATTGTGCCACCGATGGTTGGATAGTAAAATTAAGTCTGAAGTAAAATGAAGTCTGAATTATCCCACTGATGGTTAGATTGTGCCAACGATGGTCGGATTGTCCCACCGATGGTAGGATTGTCCCAGCTATGGTCGGATTGTCCCACCGATGGTGGGATAGTAAAATTAAGTCTGAAGTAAAATGAAGTCTGAATTATCCCACCGATGGTTGGATTGTGCCAACGATGGTCGGATTGTCCCACTGAGGGTCGGATTGTCCCACCGATGGTTGGATTGTCCCACCAATGGTCGGATTGTCCCTCCGAGGGTCGGATAGTAAAATGAGTCTGAATTATCCCACCGATGTTTGGATTGTCCCACCGGTGGTTGGATTGTCCAACCGATGGTCGGATTTCACACCGAGGGTTGGATAGTAAAATTAAGTCTGAATTATCCCACCGATGGTTGGATTGTCCCACCGATGGTCGGAAAGTAAAATTAAGTCTGAATTATCCCAGCGATGGTTGGAATGTCCCACCGATGGTCGGATTGTCCCACCTATGGTCAGATTGTCCCACCGAGGGTCGGATAGTAAAATGAAATCTGAATGATCCCATCGATGGTTGGATTGTCCCACCGAGGGTCGGATAGTAAAATTAAGTGCTAATTATTCCACTGATGGTTGGATTGTCCCACCAATGGTTAGATTGTCCCACTGATGGTCGGATTGTCCCACCGAGGGTCGGATATTAAAATGAAATCTGAATTATCCCACCGGTGGTCGGATTGTCCCACCGATGGTCGGATATTAAAATGAAATCTGAATGATCCCATCGATTGTCGGATTGTCCCTCCGACGGTTAGATTGCACCACCGATGGTCGGATTGTCCCACCGAGGGTTGGATAGTAAAATTAAGTCTGAATCATCCCACAAATGGTTGGATTGTCCCACCGATGGTCGGATTGTCCCACCGAGGGTCGGATAGTAAAATTAAACTGAATAATTCCACCGATGGATGGATTGTCCCACCAATGGTCGGATTTTCCCACCGAGGTCGGATAGTAAAATAAAGTCTGAGTTATCCCACCCATGGTTGGATTGTGCCACCGATGGTCGAATTGTCCCAACGATGGTTGGATTGTCCCACCAATGGTTAGATTGTCCCACTGATGGTCGGAATGTCCCACCGAGAGACGGATAATAAAATGATATCTGAATTATCCCACCGATGTTTGGATTGTCCCACCGATGGTTGGATAGTAAAATGAAATCTGAATGATCCCATCGATAGTTGGATTGTCCCACCAATGGTTAGATTGTCCCACTGATGGTCGGATTGTCCCACAGAGGGTCGGATAGTAAAATGAAGTCTGAATTATCCCACCCATGGTTGGATTGTCCCACCGATGGTCGGATAGTAAAATGAAATCTGAATGATCCCATCGATGGTCGGATTGGTACATACGGATAGTATAGTATGGTCGGATAGTAAAATTAGGTCTGAATTATCCCAGCGATGGTTGGAATGTCCCACTGATGGTCGGATTGTCCCACCTATGGTCAGATTGTCCCACGGAGGGTCGGATAGTAAAATGAAGCCTGAATTATCCCACCGATGGTAGGCTTATCCCAACCGACGGTCGGTTTGTCCCACCGAGGGTCGGATAGTAAAATTAAATCTGAATTATCCCATCGATGGTCGGTTTGTCCCACCGATGGTTAGATTTTGCCACCGATGGTAGGATTGTCCCATCGAGGGTCGGATAGTAAAATGAAGTCTGAACGATCCCACCCATGGTTGGATTGTCCCACCAACGGTCGGATTGTCCCACCGAGGGTCGGATAGTAAAATTAAGACTGAATGATCCCATCGATAGTTGGATTGTCCCACCAATGGTTAGATTGTCCCACTGATGGTCGGATTGTCCCACAGAGGGTCGGATAGTAAAATGAAGTCTGAATTATCCCACCCATGGTTGGATTGTCCCACCGATGGTCGGATAGTAAAATGAAATCTGAATGATCCCATCGATGGTCGGATTGTCCCACCGACGGTTAGATTGCGCCAACGATGGTCGGATTTTCCCACCGAGGGTTAGATAGTAAAATTAAGTCTGAATCATCCCACAAATGGTTGGATTTTCCCACCGATGGTCGGATTGTCCCACCGAAGGTCGGATAGTAAAATTAATCTGAATTATCCCACCGATGGTTGGATTGTCCCACCGATGGTCGGATTGTCCCACCGGTGGTTGGATTGTCCCACCAACGGTCGAATTGTCCCACCGAGGGTCGGATAGTAAAATTAGGTCTGAATTATCCCAGCGATGGTTGGAATGTCCCACTGATGGTCGGATTGTCCCACCTATGGTCAGATTGTCCCACGGAGGGTCGGATAGTAAAATGAAGCCTGAATTATCCCACCGATGGTAGGCTTATCCCAACCGACGGTCGGTTTGTCCCACCGAGGGTCGGATAGTAAAATTAAATCTGAATTATCCCATCGATGGTCGGTTTGTCCCACCGATGGTTAGATTTTGCCACCGATGGTAGGATTGTCCCATCGAGGGTCGGATAGTAAAATGAAGTCTGAACGATCCCACCCATGGTTGGATTGTCCCACCAACGGTCGGATTGTCCCACCGAGGGTCGGATAGTAAAATTAAGACTGAATTATCCCAGTGATGGTTGGAATGTCCCACCGATGGTACGATTGTCCCAGCTATGGTCGGATTGTCCCATCGATGGTTGGATTGTCCCACCGATGGTTGGATTGTCCCACCAATGGTCGGATTGTCCCACCAAGGGTTGGATAGTAAAATGAAGTCTGAATTATCCCACCGATGGTTGGATTGTCACACTGAGGGTCGGATAGTAAAATGAAGTCTGAATTATCCGACCAATGGATGGATTGTCACACCGAGGCTCGAATAGTAAAATGAAGTCTGAATTATCCCACCGATGATTGGATTGTCCCACCGATGGTTGGATTGTGCCACCGATGGTTGGATAGTAAAATTAAGTCTGAAGTAAAATGAAGTCTGAATTATCCCACTGATGGTTAGATTGTGCCAACGATGGTCGGATTGTCCCACCGATGGTAGGATTGTCCCAGCTATGGTCGGATTGTCCCACCGATGGTGGGATAGTAAAATTAAGTCTGAAGTAAAATGAAGTCTGAATTATCCCACCGATGGTTGGATTGTGCCAACGATGGTCGGATTGTCCCACTGAGGGTCGGATTGTCCCACCGATGGTTGGATTGTCCCACCAATGGTCGGATTGTCCCTCCGAGGGTCGGATAGTAAAATGAGTCTGAATTATCCCACCGATGTTTGGATTGTCCCACCGGTGGTTGGATTGTCCAACCGATGGTCGGATTTCACACCGAGGGTTGGATAGTAAAATTAAGTCTGAATTATCCCACCGATGGTTGGATTGTCCCACCGATGGTCGGAAAGTAAAATTAAGTCTGAATTATCCCAGCGATGGTTGGAATGTCCCACCGATGGTCGGATTGTCCCACCTATGGTCAGATTGTCCCACCGAGGGTCGGATAGTAAAATGAAATCTGAATGATCCCATCGATGGTTGGATTGTCCCACCGAGGGTCGGATAGTAAAATGAAGTGCTAATTATTCCACTGATGGTTGGATTGTCCCACCAATGGTTAGATTGTCCCACTGATGGTCGGATTGTCCCACCGAGGGTCGGATATTAAAATGAAATCTGAATTATCCCACCGGTGGTCGGATTGTCCCACCGATGGTCGGATATTAAAATGAAATCTGAATGATCCCATCGATTGTCGGATTGTCCCTCCGATGGTTAGATTGCGCCACCGATGGTCGGATTGTCCCACCGAGGGTTGGATAGTAAAATTAAGTCTGAATCATCCCACAAATGGTTGGATTGTCCCACCGATGGTCGGATTGTCCCACCGAGGGTCGGATAGTAAAATTAAACTGAATAATTCCACCGATGGATGGATTGTCCCACCAATGGTCGGATTTTCCCACTGAGGTCGGATAGTAAAATAAAGTCTGAGTTATCCCACCCATGGTTGGATTGTGCCACCGATGGTCGAATTGTCCCAACGATGGTTGGATTGTCCCACCAATGGTTAGATTGTCCCACTGATGGTCGGAATGTCCCACCGAGAGACGGATAATAAAATGATATCTGAATTATCCCACCGATGTTTGGATTGTCCCACCGATGGTTGGATAGTAAAATGAAATCTGAATGATCCCATCGATAGTTGGATTGTCCCACCAATGGTTAGATTGTCCCACTGATGGTCGAATTGTCCCACAGAGGGTCGGATAGTAAAATGAAGTCTGAATTATCCCACCCATGGTTGGATTGTCCCACCGATGGTCGGATAGTAAAATGAAATCTGAATGATCCCATCGATGGTCGGATTGTCCCACCGACGGTTAGATTGCGCCAACGATGGTCGGATTTTCCCACCGAGGGTTAGATAGTAAAATTAAGTCTGAATCATCCCACAAATGGTTGGATTTTCCCACCGATGGTCGGATTGTCCCACCGAAGGTCGGATAGTAAAATTAATCTGAATTATCCCACCGATGGTTGGATTGTCCCACCGATGGTCGGATTGTCCCACCGGTGGTTGGATTGTCCCACCAACGGTCGAATTGTCCCACCGAGGGTCGGATAGTAAAATTAGGTCTGAATTATCCCAGCGATGGTTGGAATGTCCCACTGATGGTCGGATTGTCCCACCTATGGTCAGATTGTCCCAAGGAGGGTCGGATAGTAAAATGAAGCCTGAATTATCCCACCGATGGTAGGCTTATCCCAACCGACGGTCGGTTTGTCCCACCGAGGGTCGGATAGTAAAATTAAATCTGAATTATCCCATCGATGGTCGGTTTGTCCCACCGATGGTTAGATTTTGCCACCGATGGTAGGATTGTCCCATCGAGGGTCGGATAGTAAAATGAAGTCTGAACGATCCCACCCATTGTTGGATTGTGCCACCAACGGTCGGATTGTCCCACCGAGGGTCGGATAGTAAAATTAAGACTGAATTATCCCAGCGATGGTTGGAATGTCCCACCGATGGTCGGATTGTCCCACCTATGGTCAGATTGTCCCACCGAGGGTCGGATAATAAAATGAAGACTGAATTACCTACCGATGGTTGGATTGTCCCACCGATGGATGGATTGTCCCTCCGAGGGTCGGATAGTAAAATTAGTCTGAATTATCCCACCGATGGTTGGATTGTCCCACCGGTGGTCGGATTTTCCCACCGAGGGTTGGATAATAAAATTAAGTCTGAATCATCCCACAAATGGTTGGATTGTGCCAACGATGGTCGGTTTGTCCCACTGAGGGTCGGATTGTCCCACCGATTGTTGGATTGTCCCACCGATGGTCGGATTGTCCCACCGATGGTCGGATTGACCCACCGAGGGTCGGATAGTAAAATGAAATCTGAATGATCCCATCGATGGTCGGATTGTCCCACCGACGGTTATATTGCGCCAGAGATGGTCGGATTTTCCAACCGAGGGTTGGATAGTAAAATTAAGTCTGAATCATCCCACAAATGGTTGGATTGTCCCACCGATGGTCGGATTGTCCCACCGAGGGTCGGATAGTAAAATGAATCTGAATTATCCCACCGATGGTTGGAATGTCCCACCGATGGTCGGATTGTCCCACCTATGGTCAGATTGTCCCACCGAGGGTCGGATAGTAAAATGAAGACTGAATTACCTACCGATGCTTGGATTGTCCCTCCGAGGGTCGGATAGTAAAATTAGTCTGAATTATCCCACCGATGGTTGGATTGTCCCACCGATGGTCGGATTGTCCCATTGAGGGTTGGATAATAAAATTAAATCTGAATGATCCCACAAATGGTTGGATTGTCCCACCGAGGGTAGGATAGTAAAATAAATCTGAATTATCCCACCGATGGTTGCATTGTCCCACCGGTGGACGGATTGTCCCACCGATGGTCGGATTTTCCCACCCAGGGTTGGATGGTAAAATTAAGTCTGAATCATCCGACAAATGGTTGGATTGTCCAACCGATGGTTGGATTGTCCCACCGAGGGTCGGATACTAAAATGAATCTGAATTATCCCACCGATGGTTGGATTGTCCCACCGATGGTTGGATTGTCCCTCCGAGGGTCGGATAGTAAAATTAATCTGAATTATCCCCCCGATGGTTGGATTGTCTCACCGATGGTTGGATTGTCCCACCGATGGTCGGATTTTCCCACCGAGGGTTGGATAGTAAAATTAAGTCTGAACCATCCCACAAATGGTTGGATTGTCACACCGATGGTCGGATTTTCCCACCGAGGTCGGACAGTAAAATAAAGTCTGAATTATCCCACCCATGGTTGGATTGTGCCACCGATGGTCGAATTGTCCCAACGATGGTTGGATTGCCCACCAATGGTTAGATTGTTCCACTGATGGTCGGATTGTCCCACCGAGGGACGGATAGTAAAATGATATCTGAATTATCCCACCGATGTTTGGATTGTCCCACCGATGGTCGGATAGTAAAATTAAGTCTGAATCATCCCACAAATGGTTGGATTGTCCCACCTATGGTCGGATTGTCCCACCGAGGGTCGGATAGTAAAATTAAACTGAATTATCGCACTGATGGATGGATTGTCCCACCGATGGTCGGATTTTCCCACCGAGGTCGGATAGTAAAATAAAGTCTGAATTATCCCACCCATGGTTGGATTGTGCCACCGATGGTCGAATTGTCCCAACGATGGTTTGATTGTCCCACCAATGGTTAGATTGTCCCACTGATGGTCGGATTGTCCCACAGAGGGTCGGATAGTAAAATGAAGTCTGAATTATCCCACCCATGGTTGGATTGTCCCACCGATGGTCGGATAGTGAAATGAAATCTGAATGATCCCATCGATGGTCGGATTATCCCACCGACGGTTAGATTGCGCCACCGATGGTCGGATTGTCCCACAGAGGGTCGGATAGTAAAATGAAATCTGAATTATCCCAGCGATGGTCGGATTGTCCCACCGACGGTCGGATTGTCCCACCGACGGTCGGATTGTCCCACCGACGGTCGGATAGTAAAATGAAGCCTGAATTATCCCAGCGATGGTTGGAATGTCCCACTGATGGTCGGATTGTCCCACCTATGGTCAGATTGTCCCACGGAGGGTCGGATAGTAAAATGAAGCCTAAATTATCCCACCGATGGTAGGCTTATCCCAACCGACGGTCGGTTTGTCCCACCGAGGGTCGGATAGTAAAATTAAATCTGAATTATCCCATCGATGGTCGGTTTGTCCCACCGATGGTTAGATTTTGCCACCGATGGTAGGATTGTCCCATCGAGGGTCGGATAGTAAAATGAAGTCTGAACGATCCCAGCGATGGTTGGAATGTCCCACCGATGGTCGGATTGTCCCACCTATGGTCAGATTGTCCCACCGAGGGTCGGATAATAAAATGAAGACTGAATTACCTACCGATGGTTGGATTGTCCCACCGATGGATGGATTGTCCCTCCGAGGGTCGGATAGTAAAATTAGTCTGAATTATCCCACCGATGGTTGGATTGTCCCACCGGTGGTCGGATTTTCCCACCGAGGGTTGGATAATAAAATTAAGTCTGAATGATCCCACAAATGGTTGGATTGTGCCAACGATGGTCGGTTTGTCCCACTGAGGGTCGGATTGTCCCACCGATTGTTGGATTGTCCCACCGATGGTCGGATTGTCCCACCGATGGTCGGATTGACCCACCGAGGGTCGGATAGTAAAATGAAATCTGAATGATCCCATCGATGGTCGGATTGTCCCACCGACGGTTATATTGCGCCACAGATGGTCGGATTTTCCAACCGAGGGTTGGATAGTAAAATTAAGTCTGAATCATCCCACAAATTGTTGGATTGTCACACTGAGGGTCGGATTGTCCCACCGAGGGTCGGATAGTAAAATGAATCTGAATTATCCCACCGATGGTTGGAATGTCCCACCGATGGTCGGATTGTCCCACCTATGGTCAGATTGTCCCACCGAGGGTCGGATAGTAAAATGAAGACTGAATTACCTACCGATGCTTGGATTGTCCCTCCGAGGGTCGGATAGTAAAATTAGTCTGAATTATCCCACCGATGGTTGGATTGTCCCACCGATGGTCGGATTGTCCCATTGAGGGTTGGATAATAAAATTAAATCTGAATGATCCCACAAATGGTTGGATTTTCCCACCGAGGGTAGGATAGTAAAATGAATCTGAATTATCCCACCGATGGTTGCATTGTCCCACCGGTGGACGGATTGTCCCACCGATGGTCGGATTTTCCCACCCAGGGTTGGATGGTAAAATTAAGTCTGAATCATCCGACAAATGGTTGGATTGTCCAACCGATGGTTGGATTGTCCCACCGAGGGTCGGATACTAAAATGAATCTGAATTATCCCACCGATGGTTGGATTGTCCCACCGATGGTTGGATTGTCCCTCCGAGGGTCGGATAGTAAAATTAATCTGAATTATCCCCCCGATGGTTGGATTGTCTCACCGATGGTTGGATTGTCCCACCGATGGTCGGATTTTCCCACCGAGGGTTGGATAGTAAAATTAAGTCTGAACCATCCCACAAATGGTTGGATTGTCACACCGATGGTCGGATTTTCCCACCGAGGTCGGACAGTAAAATAAAGTCTGAATTATCCCACCCATGGTTGGATTGTGCCACCGATGGTCGAATTGTCCCAACGATGGTTGGATTGCCCACCAATGGTTAGATTGTCCCACTGATGGTCGGATTGTCCCACCGAGGGACGGATAGTAAAATGATATCTGAATTATCCCACCGATGTTTGGATTGTCCCACCGATGGTCGGATAGTAAAATTAAGTCTGAATCATCCCACAAATGGTTGGATTGTCCCACCTATGGTTGGATTGTCCCACCGAGGGTCGGATAGTAAAATTAAACTGAATTATCGCACTGATGGATGGATTGTCCCACCGATGGTCGGATTTTCCCACCGAGGTCGGATAGTAAAATAAAGTCTGAATTATCCCACCCATGGTTGGATTGTGCCACCGATGGTCGAATTGTCCCAACGATGTTTTGATTGTCCCACCAATGGTTAGATTGTCCCACTGATGGTCGGATTGTCCCACAGAGGGTCGGATAGTAAAATGAAGTCTGAATTATCCCACCCATGGTTGGATTGTCCCACCGATGGTCGGATAGTGAAATGAAATCTGAATGATCCCATCGATGGTCGGATTGTCCCACCGACGGTTAGATTGCGCCACCGATGGTCGGATTGTCCCACAGAGGGTCGGATAGTAAAATGAAATCTGAATTATCCCAGCGATGGTCGGATTGTCCCACCGACGGTCGGATTGTCCCACCGACGGTCGGATAGTAAAATGAAGCCTGAATTATCCCACCGATGGTTGGATTGTGTCACCGATGGTTGGATTGTCCCACCGATGGTCGGATAGTAAAATTAATCTGAATTATCCCACCGATGGTCGGATTGTGCCAACGATGGTCGGATTGTCCCACTGAGGTTCGGATTGTCCCACCGATGGTTGGATTGTCTTACCAATGGTCGGTTTGTCCCACCAAGGGTTGGATAGTAAAATGAAGTCTGAATTATCCCACCGATGGTTGGATTGTCACACTGAGGGTCTGATAGTAAAATGAAGTCTGAATGATCCCACCCATGGTTGGATTGTCCCACCGATGGTCAGATTGTCCCAACGATGGTCGGATTGACCCACCGACGGTCGAAATGGCCCACCGAGGGTCGGATAGTAAAATGAAATCTGAATGATCCCATCGATGGTCGGATTGTCCCACCGACGTTTATATTGCGCCACGGATGGTCGGATTGTCCCACCGAGGGTCGGATAGTAAAATGAAGTCTGAATTATCCCACCCATGGTTGGATTGTCCCACCGATGGTCGGATTGTCCCACCGATGGTCGGATTGACCCACCGATGGTTGGATTGTCTTACCAATGGTCGGTTTCTCCCACCAAGGGTTGGATAGTAAAATTAAGTCTGAATTATCCCACCGATGGTTGGATTGTCACACTGAGGGTCTGATAGTAAAATGAAGTCTGAATTATCCCACACATGGTTGGATTGTCCCACCGATGGGCGGATTGTCCCACCGATGGTCGGATTGACCCACCGACGGTCGGATTGTGTCCCACCGATGGTCGGATAGTAAAATGAAATCTGAATGATCCCATCGATGGTCGGATTGTCCCACCGACGGTTAGATTGCGCCACCGATGGTCGGATTGTCCCAAAGAGGGTCGGATAGTAAAATGAAATCTGAATTATCCCAGCGATGGTCGGATTGTCCCACCGACGGTCGGATTGTCCCACCGACGGTCGGATAGTAAAATGAAGCCTGAATTATCCCACCGATGGTTGGATTGTGTCACCGATGGTTGGATTGTCCCACCGATGGTCGGATAGTAAAATTAATCTGAATTATCCCACCGATGGTCGGATTGTGCCAACGATGGTCGGATTGTCCCACTGAGGTTCGGATTGTCCCACCGATGGTTGGATTGTCTTACCAATGGTCGGTTTGTCCCACCAAGGGTTGGATAGTAAAATGAAGTCTGAATTATCCCACCGATGGTTGGATTGTCACACTGAGGGTCTGATAGTAAAATGAAGTCTGAATTATCCCACCCATGGTTGGATTGTCCCACCGATGGTCAGATTATCCCACCGATGGTCGGATTGACCCACCGACGGTCGAAATGTCCCACCGAGGGTCGGATAGTAAAATGAAATCTGAATGATCCCATCGATGGTCGGATTGTCCCACCGACGGTTATATTGCGCCACGGATGGTCGGATTGTCCCACCGAGGGTCGGATAGTAAAATGAAGTCTGAATTATCCCACCCATGGTTGGATTGTCCCACCGATGGTCGGATTGTCCCACCGATGGTCGGATTGACCCACCGATGGTTGGATTGTCTTACCAATGGTCTGTTTCTCCCACCAAGGGTTGGATAGTAAAATTAAGTCTGAATTATCCCACCGATGGTTGGATTGTCACACTGAGGGTCTGATAGTAAAATGAAGTCTGAATTATCCCACACATGGTTGGATTGTCCCACCGATGGTCGGATTGTCCCACCGATGGTCGGATTGACCCACCGACGGTCGGATTGTCCCACCGAGGGTCGGATAGTAAAATGAAATCTGAATGATCCCATCGATGGTCGGATTGTCCCACCGACGGTTATATTGCGCCACGGATGGTCGGATTGTCCCACCGAGGGTCGGATAGTAAAATGAAGTCTGAATTATCCCACCCATGGTTGGATTGTCCCACCGATGGTCGGATTGTCCCACCGATGGTCGGATTGACCCACCGATGGTTGGATTGTTCCACCGAGGTTCGGATAGTAAAATTAAATCTGAATTATGTCAGCGATGGTCGGATTGTCCCACCGATGGTAGGATTGTCCCAACCGAGAGTCGGATTGTCCCACCGGGGGTCGGATAGTAAAATGAAGCCTGAATTATCCCAGCGATGGTTGTAATGTCCCACCGATGGTCGGTTTGTCCCACCTATGGTCAGATTGTCCCACCGATGGATGGATTGTCCCTCCGAGGGTCGGATAGTAAAATTAGTCTGAATTATCCCAATTATGGTTGGATTATCCCATCGATGGTCGGATTGTCCCACCGAGGGTTGGATAATAAAATTAAGTCTGAATGATCCCACAAATGGTTGGATTGTCCCGCCGAGGGTAGGATAGTAAAATAAATCTGAATTATCCCACCGATGGTTGGATTGTCCCACCGGTGCTCGGATTGTCCCACCGATGGTCGGATTTTCCCGCCGAGGGTTGGATAGTGAAATTAAGTCTGAATCATCCCACAAATGGTTGGATTGTCCCACCGATGGTCGGATTGTCCCACCGAGGGTCGGATAGTAAAATGAATCTGAATTATCCCATCGATGGTTGGAATGTCCCACCGATGGTCGGATTGTCCCACCTATGGTCAGATTGTCCCACCGAGGGTCGGATAGTAAAATTAAGTCTGAATTATCCCAGCGATGGTTGGAATGTCCCACCGATGGTCGGATTGTCCCACCTATGGTCAGATTGTCCCACCGAGGGCCGGATAGTAAAATGATGACTGAATTACCTACCGATGGTTGGATTGTCACTCCGAGGGTCGGATAGTAAAATTAGTCTGAATTATCCCATCGATGGTTGGATTGTTCCACCGATGGTCGGATTGTCCCATTGAGGGTTGGATAATAAAATTAAGTCTGATGATCCCACAAATGGTTGGATTGTCCCACCGAGGGTAGGATAGTAATATTAATCTGATTCATCCCACCGATGGTTGGATTGTCCCGCCGGTGGTCGGATTGTCCCACCGACGGTGGGATAGTAAAATTAAGTCTGAAGTAAAATGAAGTCTGAATTATCCCACTGATGGTTAGATTGTGCCAACGATGGTCGGATTGTCCCACCGATGGTAGGATTGTCCCAGCTATGGTCGGATTGTCCCCGGACGGTGGGATAGTAAAATTAAGTCTGAAGTAAAATGAAGTCTGAATTATCCCACCTATGGTTGGATTGTGCCAACGATGGTCGGATTGTCCCACTGAGGGTCGGATTGTCCCACCGATGGTTGGATTGTCCCACCAATGGTCGGATTGTCCCACCAAGTGTTGGATAGTAAAATGAAGTCTGAATTATCCCACCGATGGTTGGATTGTCACACTGAGGGTCGGATAGTAAAATGAAGTCTGAATTATCCGACCAATGGATGGATTGTCCCACCGAGGGTCGGATAGTAAAATGAAGTCCTAATTATTCCACTGATGGTTGGAATGTCTCATCGATGGTCGGATTGTCACACTGAGGGTCAGATAGTAAAATTAGTCTGAATTATCCCACGATGGTTGGATTGTCCCACCGATGGTCGGATTGTCCCACCGAGGGTTGGATAGTAAAATTAAGTCTGAATCATCCCACAAATGGTTGGATTGTCCCACCGAGGGTAGGATAGTAAAATAAATCTGAATTATCCCACCGATGGTTGGATTGTCCCACCGGTGGTTGGATTGTCCCACCGATGGTCGGATTTTCCCATCGAGGGTTGGATAGTGAAATTAAGTCTGAATCATCCCACAAATGGTTGGATTGCCCCACCGATGGTCGGATTGTCCCACCGAGGGTCGGATAGTAAAATTAATCTGAATTATCCCACCGATGATTGGATTGTCCCACCGGTGGTCGGATTGTCCCACCGACGGTGGGATAGTAAAATGAAGTCTGAAGTAAAATGAAGTCTGAATTATCCCAGTGATGGTTAGATTGTGCCAACGATGGTCGGATTGTCCCACCGATGGTAGGATTGTCCCAGCTATGGTCGGATTGTCCCACCGACGGTGGGATAGTAAAATTAAGTCTGAAGTAAAATGAAGTCTGAATTATCCCACCGATGGTTGGATTGGGCCAACGATGGTCGGATTGTCCCACTGAGTGTCGGATTGTCCCACCGATGGTTGGATTGTCCCATCGATGGTCGGATTGTCACACTGAGGGTCAGATAGTAAAATTAAGTCTGAATTATCCCACCGATGGTTGGATTGTCCCACCGATGGTCGGATTGTCCCAGCGAGGGTCAGATAGTAAAATGAGGTCTGAATTAGCCCAGCCATGGTTTGATTGTCTCACCGATGGTCGGATTGTCCCACTGATGTTCGGATAGTAAAATGAGGTCTGAATTATCCCACCGATGATTGGATTGTCCCACCGATGGTCGGATTGTCCCACCGATGGTTGGATTGTCCCACCAAGGGTCGGATTGTAAAATTAAATCTGAATTATCCCACCGATGGTTGGATTGTCCCACCGATGGTCAGATTGTCCCACCGGGGGTCACATAGTAAAATGAAGTCTGAATTAGCCCACCCATGGTTTGATTTTCTCACCGATGGTCTAATTGTCCCACCGAAGGCTGGATTGTCCCACCGATGGTCCGATTGATCCACCGAGGCTCGAATAGTAAAATGAAGTCTGAATTATCCCACCGATGATTGGATTGTCCCACCGATGGTTGGATTGTGCCACCGATGGTTGGATTGTCCCACCGAGGGTCGGATAGTAAAATTAAATCTGAATTATCCGACCGATGGTCGGATTGTCCCACCGAGGGTTGGATAGTAAAATGAAATCTGAATTATCCCGCCGATGGTTGGATTGTCCCACCATGGTTGAGTTTTCCCACCGAGGGTCGGATAGTAAAATTAAGTCTGAATTATCCCACCCATGGTTGTATTGTCCCACCGATGGTCGGATTGTCCCACCGTTGGTTGGATTGTCCCACCAAAGGTCGGATTGTCCCACCAAGGGTTGGATAGTAAAATGAAGTCTGAATTATCCCACCGATGGTTGGATTGTCACACTGAGGGTCGGATAGTAAAATGAAGTCTGAATTATCCGACCAATGGATGGATTGTCACACCGAGGGTCGGATAGTAAAATGAAGTCCTAATTATTCCACTGATGGTTGGAATGTCCCATCGATGGTCTAATTGTCCCACAGAAGGCTGGATTGTCCCACCGATGGTCGGATTGATCCACCGAGGCTCGAATAGTAAAATGAAGTCTGAATTATCCCACCGATGATTGGATTGTCCCACCGATGGTTGGATTGTGCCACCGATGGTTGGATAGTAAAATTAAGTCTGAAGTAAAATGAAGTCTGAATTATCCCACTGATGGTTAGATTGTGCCAACGATGGTCGGATTGTCCCACCAATGGTAGGATTGTCCCAGCTATGGTCGGATTGTCCCACCGACGGTGGGATAGTAAAATTAAGTCTGAAGTAAAATGAAGTCTGAATTATCCCACCGATGGTTGGATTGTGCCAACGATGGTCGGATTGTCCCACTGAGGGTCGGATTGTCCCACCGATGGTTGGATTGTCCCACCAATGGTCGGATTGTCCCACCGAGGGTTGGATAGTAAAATTAAGTCTGAATTATCCAACCGATGGTTGGATTGTCCCACCGATGGTCGGATTGTCCCACCGAGGGACGGATAGTAAAATGAGGTCTGAAATAGCCCAGCCATGGTTTGATTGTCTCACCCATGGTCGGATTGTCCCACTGATGTTCGGATAGTAAAATGAAGTCTGAATTATCCCACCGATGGTTGAATTGTCCCACCGATGGTCGGATTGTCCCACCGATGGTTGGATTGTCCCTCCAAGGGTCGGATTGTAAAATTAAGTCTGAATTATCCCACCGATGGTTGGATTGTCCCACCGATGGTCAGATTGTCCCACCGGGGGTCACATAGTAAAATGAAGTCTGAATTAGCCCACCCATGGTTTGATTGTCTCACCGATGGTCTAATTGTCCCACCGAAGGCGGGATTGTCCCACCGATGGTCGGATTGATCCACCGAGGCTCGAATAGTAAAATTAAGTCTGAATTATCCCACCGATGATTGGATTGTCCCACCGATGGTTGGATTGTGCCACCGATGGTTGGATTGTCCCACTGAGGGTCGGATAGTAAAATGAAATCTGAATTATCCGGCCGATGGTTGGATTGTTCCATCATGGTTGAGTTTTCCCACCGAGGGTCGGATAGTAAAATTAAGTCTGAATTATCCCACCCATGGTTGTATTGTCCCACCGATGGTATGATTATCCCACCGTTGGTTGGATTTTCCCACCAATGGTCGGATTGTCCCATCGTGGATCGGATTGTCCCACCGATGGTTGGATTGTCCCACCGATGGTCGGATTGTCCCGATGAGGGTTGGATAGTAAAATGAAGTCTGAATTATCCCACCGATGGTTGGATTGTCACACTGAGGGACTGATAGTAAAATGAAGTCTGAATTATCCCACCGATGGTTGGATTGTCCCACCGAGGGTCGGATAGTAATATTAAGTTTGAATTATCCCATCGATGGTTGTATTGTCCCAACGATGGTCGGATTGTCCCACCGAGAGTCAGATAGTAAAATGAAGTCTGAATTATCCCACCGATGATTGGATTGTCCCACCGAGGGTTGGATTGTGCCACCGATGGTTGGATTGTCCCACCGAGGGTCGGATAGTAAAATTAAATCTGAATTATCCGACCGATGGTCGGATTGTCCCACCGAGGGTTGGATAGTAAAATGAAATCTGAATTATCCCGCCGATGGTTGGATTGTCCCACCATGGTTGAGTTTTCCCACCGAGGGTCGGATAGTAAAATTAAGTCTGAATTATCCCACCCATGGTTGTATTGTCCCACCGATGGTCGGATTGTCCCACCGTTGGTTGGATTGTCCCACCAAGGGTTGGATAGTAAAATGAAGTCTGAATTATCCCACCGATGGTTGGATTGTCACACTGAGGGTCGGATAGTAAAATGAAGTCTGAATTATCCGACCAATGGATGGATTGTCACACCGAGGGTCGGATAGTAAAATGAAGTCCTAATTATTCCACTGATGGTTGGAATGTCCCATCGATGGTCTAATTGTCCCACAGAAGGCTGGATTGTCCCACCGATGGTCGGATTGATCCACCGAGGCTCGAATAGTAAAATGAAGTCTGAATTATCCCACCGATGATTGGATTGTCCCACCGATGGTTGGATTGTGCCACCGATGGTTGGATAGTAAAATTAAGTCTGAAGTAAAATGAAGTCTGAATTATCCCACCGATGGTTGGATTGTGCCAACGATGGTCGGATTGTCCCACTGAGGGTCGGATTGTCCCACCGATGGTTGGATTGTCCCACCAATGGTCGGATTGTCCCACCGAGGGTTGGATAGTAAAATTAAGTCTGAATTATCCAACCGATGGTTGGATTGTCCCACCGATGGTCGGATTGTCCCACCGAGGGACAGATAGTAAAATGAGGTCTGAAATAGCCCAGCCATGGTTTGATTGTCTCACCCATGGTCGGATTGTCCCACTGATGTTCGGATAGTAAAATGAAGTCTGAATTATCCCACCGATGGTTGAATTGTCCCACCGATGGTCGGATTGTCCCACCGATGGTTGGATTGTCCCTCCAAGGGTCGGATTGTAAAATTAAGTCTGAATTATCCCACCGATGGTTGGATTGTCCCACCGATGGTCAGATTGTCCCACCGGGGGTCACATAGTAAAATGAAGTCTGAATTAGCCCACCCATGGTTTGATTGTCTCACCGATGGTCTAATTGTCCCACCGAAGGCTGGATTGTCCCACCGATGGTCGGATTGATCCACCGAGGCTCGAATAGTAAAATGAAGTCTGAATTATCCCACCGATGATTGGATTGTCCCACCGATGGTTGGATTGTGCCACCGATGGTTGGATTGTCCCACTGAGGGTCGGATAGTAAAATGAAATCTGAATTATCCGGCCGATGGTTGGATTGTCCCACCATGGTTGAGTTTTCCCACCGAGGGTCGGATAGTAAAATTAAGTCTGAATTATCCCACCCATGGTTGTATTGTCCCACCGATGGTATGATTATCCCACCGTTGGTTGGATTTTCCCACCAATGGTTGGATTGTCCCATCGTGGATCGGATTGTCCCACCGATGGTTGGATTGTCCCACCGATGGTCGGATTGTCCCGATGAGGGTTGGATAGTAAAATGAAGTCTGAATTATCCCACCGATGGTTGGATTGTCACACTGAGGGACGGATAGTAAAATGAAGTCTGAATTATCCCACCGATGGTTGGATTGTCCCACCGAGGGTCGGATAGTAATATTAAGTTTGAATTATCCCATCGATGGTTGTATTGTCCCAACGATGGTCGGATTGTCCCACCGAGAGTCAGATAGTAAAATGAAGTCTGAATTAGCCCACCCATGGATTGATTTTCTCACCGATGGTCTAATTGTCCCACTGATGGCTGGATTGTCCCACCGATGGTCGGATTGATCCACCGAGGCTCGAATAGTAAAATGAAGTCTGAATTATCCCACCGATGCGTGGATTGTCCCAGCGATGGTCGGATTGTCCCACTGAGGGTCGGATTGTCCCACCGATGGTTGGATTGTCCCACCAATGGTCGGATTGTCCCACCAAGGGTTGGATAGTAAAATGAAGTCTGAATTATCCCACCAATTGTTGGATTGTCACACTGAGGGTCGGATAGTAAAATGAAGTCCTAATTATTCCACTGATGGTTGGAATGTCCCATCGATGGTCGGATTGTCACACTGAGGGTCAGATAGTAAAATGAATTCCGAATTATCCCACCGATGGTTGGATTGTCCCACCGATAGTCGGATTGTCCCACCGAGGGACAGATAGTAAAATGAGGTCTGAATTAGCCGAGCCATGGTTTGATTGTCTCACCGATGGTCGGATTGTCCCACTGATGTTCGGATAGTAAAATGAAGTCTGAATTATCCCACCGATGCTTGGATTGTCCCAGCGATGGTCGGATTGTCCCACTGAGGGTCGGATTGTCCCACCGATGGTCGGATTTATCCACCGAGGCTCGAATAGTAAAATGAAGTCTGAATTATCCCACCCATGGTTGTATTGTCCCACCGATGGTATGATTATCCCACCGTTGGTTGGATTTTCCCACCAATGGTCGGATCGTGCCATCGTGGATCGGATTGTCCCACCGAAGGTTGGATTGTCCCACCGATGGTCGGATTGTCCCGATGAGGGTTGGATAGTAAAATGAAGTCTGAATTATCCCACCGATGGTTGGATTGTCACACTGAGGGACGGATAGTAATATTAAGTTTGAATTATCCCATCGATGGTTGTATTGTCCCAACGATGGTCGGATTGTCCCACCGAGAGTCAGATAGTAAAATGAAGTCTGAATTATCCCACCGATGATTGGATTGTCCCACCGATGGTTGGATTGTGCCACCGATGGTTGGATTGTCCCACCGAGGGTCGGATAGTAAAATTAAATCTGAATTATCCGACCGATGGTCGGATTGTCACACTGAGGGACGGATAGTAAAATGAAGTCTGAATTATCCCACCGATGGTTGGATTGTCCCACCGAGGGTCGGATAGTAATATTAAGTTTGAATTATCCCATCGATGGTTGTATTGTCCCAACGATGGTCGGATTGTCCCACCGAGAGTCAGATAGTAAAATGAAGTCTGAATTAGCCCACCCATGGATTGATTTTCTCACCGATGGTCTAATTGTCCCACTGATGGCTGGATTGTCCCACCGATGGTCGGATTGATCCACCGAGGCTCGAATAGTAAAATGAAGTCTGAATTATCCCACCGATGCGTGGATTGTCCCAGCGATGGTCGGATTGTCCCACTGAGGGTCGGATTGTCCCACCGATGGTTGGATTGTCCCACCAATGGTCGGATTGTCCCACCAAGGGTTGGATAGTAAAATGAAGTCTGAATTATCCCACCAATTGTTGGATTGTCACACTGAGGGTCGGATAGTAA
This sequence comes from Lophius americanus, assembly GCA_037951165.1. NCBI lineage: Eukaryota > Metazoa > Chordata > Actinopteri > Lophiiformes > Lophiidae > Lophius > Lophius americanus. The sequence goes on from JBBDHG010000430.1 coordinate 214,165, forward strand.
AATGAAGTCCTAATTATTCCACTGATGGTTGGAATGTCCCATCGATGGTCGGATTGTCACACTGAGGGTCAGATAGTAAAATTAATTCCGAATCATCCCACCGATGGTTGGATTGTCCCAACGATAGTCGGATTGTCCCACCGAGGGACAGATAGTAAAATGAGGTCTGAATTAGCCGAGCCATGGTTTGATTGTCTCACCGATGGTCGGATTGTCCCACTGATGTTCGGATAGTAAAATGAAGTCTGAATTATCCCACCGATGCTTGGATTGTCCCAGCTATGGTCGGATTGTCCCACTGAGGGTCGGATTGTCCCACCGATGGTCGGATTTATCCACCGAGGCTCGAATAGTAAAATGAAGTCTGAATTATCCCACCCATGGTTGTATTGTCCCACCGATGGTATGATTATCCCACCGTTGGTTGGA